>APFE031613107.1:0-16599 GCA_000404065.3 Pinus taeda
ATGCTAAAGAGGAAGATACGGGAATGGAACACTCCATCCCCACAGAAAACAATCAGATACACAAGGAGCCAGAAAACGAGGAATCTGTACCACATGATCTGATGGACTCTTTACCAGAGAAGACACCAGACACAACAGATATCAGTGGAGCGAAAAGACATCATGCCTCAGACCATTCTGATTCAGACAAGGACAATGGGGTGATTTTGGCAACTTTGGACCCTCTGCGACCTACATTTAGGGTCACGCCCAACAGAGTAACAGGAGCAGCTCTGCAGGGACCAAATCTTGGCCCCACAACATTTCCTCAACGTGCCCGGAAGGAAAACTCTGAGCATACGAAGTTGTGTGGCAAACCTGATGCGAATGGACAAATTTACCCTCAAACAGCACCAGAACCCGAACAGCAGGTAAACCCTCTTCCCTTTCAAGTTTTTATAAAAACCCCTTCTGGGAGGACACATCTGGCTTGGTTACAGATAACCAAATTAGTAATTCTTTTGAAGAATAGCATCTTCCAGCATATTGGTTATCCTACAAGATCACAAGTTTTGATCTTTAGAGGCAGAGTACTCCAAGACAACAAATCTCTTATGGATTACAAAATCGTACCTGACTCTACCATCACTCTCAACCTGCAGCTAAGGGGAGGTGTGGCAAATCATAGCAAAACAAAGCCCTCAGGCAGTGGTATAGGAAACAGCACAGAAAAAATCCAAAAATACATCAAAAGAAAAAAAATTCAGGGTTATCCTTCAAAGACATTCTTGAAGGAAATAAACCAGCTACAACAACAACAAAACAAGCTGGCACAACAACCGCCCCATAGATTGTGGAACAACTGAGTTACACCCCAGAAGTAAATACAAATATACCAAAAACAGACGAGTACTATTCTACATTTGAAAAACAAGCACTAATTTGCAAATTCAATTGTTTCTGGCCCAAATCTATGGACCTTTTCCTTTGGGTCTTCAGAACCTGGACCAACACATTTGACATTCATCTCTATTCCAAAGGTTTCTTCATTGTTAAATTTCGTACAACATAGGAAAAGGACATTATTATTAGGGAAGGACATGGTTCGTGGGATCCACAGGTCTCTTCATTACCCCATGGTTCCTAGAATTTGACCCAAATGCAATGATTGTATCTCGGATGCCAGTCTTCACAACCTACCACTACATTTCTGGAGCCCCCAAGTCCTGTCAAGTATAGGCAACACCAATGGGCATTTCATTAAAATGGAAACATGAAGAATGGAGGAAGGAATTTACACTTTTGCACCCATGTGTGTGGAAGTAGATCTCAGCAAAGGACTGCTAGACCAAATACAACTAAAGTATAAACAAAAATGCTGGACATAGATACTAGATTATGAAAATACTACATTCAGCTGCAGAATTTTCCGACAAACAAGGCATCTACAAAACACATGCCCAGAAGCCAAGAAAGATACGCGTAGGAAGAAGAGAGGAGGAAAACAGCCCAAGGGATGGCAATTTCAACCTGATGATGACGATGCTAAAGAGGAAGATACGGGAATGGAACACTCCATCCCCACAGAAAACAATCAGATACACAAGGAGCCAGAAAACGAGGAATCTGTACCACATGATCTGATGGACTCTTTACCAGAGAAGACACCAGACACAACAGATATCAGTGGAGCGAAAAGACATCATGCCTCAGACCATTCTGATTCAGACAAGGACAATCCTCGCCATGTGGAGGACAGTTCTCTCATACTGCTTTCATCCTTACCAACCCAAGGGGAGTGGCAAAAGGTTGAGAAGAAAAAAGGGAGAAAAGCATAATTTTCTCCCCAAATGTACATTATTTTCTTTTTGGTTATCTTTTCTTTCTGGTCTTTAACTTGGAACAACAGTTTTTGACTTACTTATGGATATGCGCTTCAACATCTACAAAATGTAATTTTATTTTTATTAATAAAATTACGATTTTTCCTATGGGAACAAAAAAAAACAAAAACGAAAAAAACAAAAACAAAAGTCGGGAGATGGATGGATTCACTCAAAAAGCTTGGAGAAGTTTCCTTGTGAAATGATGAAATTGGTGAGGGTTTAATGACCAAGCAAATCAAATCCAAATTGGATGGGAAAAATTTTGTTATGAACTAGGATGTCATAGGTCCCTATTCCAAGTGGAATCACTCAAAAAGTCCTCTGTTAACCCAGTCTAAAAAAATAAAAATAAAAAACATTACTTGTTGAAAATCTAGAAATTTGAGAACTAGTTAGCTAGTAAATCTAAAAAATGCCTAACCAAGTCCAGTGAAAATGCAATGGGGTAGTTTTTGTTATGAACTAGAATGTTTTTTTGATCTAATGCAAGTGGAATCAAGTCGATTGAAGATCATTAGCATGCTCTAAAAAATAGCAGAAATTTATTGTTCTCTAGATTTGGGAATAAGAAGACTAATCCAAGCAACTCATTGATTATTATGAATTTCCAAAGTTTTTCAAAGAATAAAATAATGCTTGTAATCCTGCAAAAGAACTTACATCAACCATTTAACTCAATCCTAGAACAAGAAATCATTTATACTAAATGCAAAAGTAGAACAAATAAAAATTAGAGATGCATGTAAATAAGCAATGAAAAGAAGGAAAGAAAATGATACAAAAGGATTGTTAGGCTCCTGGGATGGTCAAGCTGAAGGAAACCCAGATACATATGATGGAGAAAAAGATTTAGAAGTTGAACATGACACCAATCTTCATTATTTTCATCAAAATAATTACATCCCTACAAGAAAATAGAATGGCGCTACAAAAATATAAGCTCTCTCCACAATAACACTAATGAAAATCTCTTCCCCTAGAGGCAAATTCGACTTAGTACTTATACAAAATGATTACAAATCATTCCCCATGAATGGAGGAAGCTTTCCCGACCAAAATCCCTTGATTAATGGATCTAGTCCCCAATACTAGGGATTTGCCTTAAATGGTAGGGAACACATTCCTAGATTTTCTCAATCATTCCCCAGAGGGAAATTCGACTTGGTACTTATACAAAATGATTAAGAATCATTCCCCATGGATGGAAGAAGCTTTTCCCACCGAAATCCCTTGATTAGTGGATCTGCTCCCTTCATTGGTGGATCTACTCCCTTGATTAGTGTAACACATTCCTAGATTTTCTCAATCATTGGAGTTACACAATTTGTACCATAATTCCATCATATCTTGTTGACTTATTATTTATTATTAATCCTCCAGTAGTAGGGAATAAATCCCTAAATTATATCCTCCTCCAACTCTTCATAATCTATCCAATATTCTCATAATATTCCACAAAAAATAAATAATATTATGCATAAATATTCAATTATTCATAAACCTTTCTAATGAATATATTAAAGTTAAAAATAAATTATCTAATGCAAAAAAATAGGTTTAATGTGTTGAAGGATGGTCATATGCCTTAATTTATGTTTTAAATTAGAGGCATGAGCCTTAATTTATGTCTAATTTAGAGGCCCATCACATCCCACATCTCCTTTGCAATGCTCTTATGCGGGATGATGTGATCTTGAACTCTATCTACGGCGATCCCCTTTCGCTTGGCTATATCTTTTATGTAATCAAGTATCAAGATAGGATATGTTGGTACAACAACAAATGTTATCACAAACTCTTTTAGTTCGTGTTCATCCAAAAGGAATAGCATCCTAGCCTTCCAGATGGCGAAGTTGGAGGCTCCATCAAACTTGTCCTAACGTGTGAGTCTTGTTGCAGCCATATCCACGAAACTCAAAAAATGGAGAACTAATAAATAGGGGATCTCCTTCTTTCTCTGACAAATTAACTCAACCTCCTTTTTGCAGTCGCACTTATCTTTGGACTGTGTGGATATGCTTTGGATTACTCTCACTTGCCTCCGGAATCCCTCTCTGATGATCACTCTGCCTTCACCTGCTCTCTGAAGCTACTCACTTTACCTATTGGAATGTCCTTCTCTCGCACTGGCACATGAACTGCAGCCTCTACAGCTCACATTTTCTATTCTCGAAAACATGCACTAGCAAATCGTTTTTCATGCTATAACCTTCTTTTGCTGAAAATCATAATCTATTTTCCTACTATTAGAAAACTAGAAACCCTCTGAAAATTTATGGGAATTTCCTCTTTCTATGGTTTCTCTTCCTTACTTTATGCAAACCTGCTTATGAAAAAACCTTGTTACAAATCTCTGCACTAAATTTTCTCTATGAATCTTTGATCTACTCAATGGAAACCCTTTCTGGAAACCCTATAGCCTATTGTGACTGCTCTAGGGCAATTCACACTTTTCCTCCCGATTTCACTGGAAATCGAATTGTTGTCTCTCCGGAATTCCCACTCACTGGCTATTCCTATAGAGATCTAGAATATTATGCTTTAGATCTCCCTATCAGTGGCACAAATCTCACTTCCTATGCCTCTAGAGCCTTTGATCCAATCTCTACTGCGCTGATACCATGTGAAAATTCCTTGAATGTAACAACTAGACATTTATCTTCTAACTATTCATTGTTTATTTTTCTTTTGAATTACTATTTGACAACTAACGATAAATTTAGTATTGCATTCTTCACAAATAAAAAAAGTTGTTGAAATATAAAAACTGGAATTGAGAAATAGATGCACACACAATAAAATTGACACCATTATTTTTGGACAAATGTCTTTCGAAAAATCCCGAACGGAAAACTAGTGCAACAAATGAGAGTTTATATTGCTATTCTTCAGTTATTCAAGAGTACATTGATTTGTTTTCCTATTTGGCAAAGCTTCAATAAGCATCCACTTGAAAAATAATCTGGAAGACACCCTTGTCTCCCTCTGCAACTAATCTAGCCTTCTCCATCCACTCGCACTTCCTTTTGGCTATTCGCACCTATGCCCAAAAATTCATGTTGGTGGTTCTGGTAAATCCACACAACCCATGGGAATGGCTCCCTATGAGTCATTCTTCCTCTTGTATTTGCCAGACCGACTCGCTCTACTAATGGGATATTGATCCAACAATTGGCAACTGAAAAGCGGTCTCTCTGACAACTCACACTAGACAAATTAACTACTCGCATTATTATTTTTGCCTCCTTTGTAGATGAATTCCACTGCACCTTTCGTGTCTCTTTGGCACTAGAAATACTAAGGGAATTTTTCGTTGGTATCCTTGTTCTCAAATCTTTGTTGATCCCTCTATCTTTGATGCTTTCCTAGCTTCAACGACGCCCTTGTAGAATACCTGTAACTCGGTAGTCAAATTGCTCAATTCATACACTTTTTTGTGTCTTTCTTCAATCCTTTCGGCCTGCTCTTATAATCTCTCATTGGAGTCTCAACAACCATTATCTCATCTCGATCAGTGGCTAAGTTCAATTTGACTTCAAGTAAAATTGAAATTTCTTAATTAATTAACTTCAATGAACCACTTTTCCTAAGTTAGACTTAAAAAACAATTAAATTATGGCTAATTAGTTTAATTGAAGAGTCTCCTCATTTCTCACAAAAATCTTTTCTAGATTTTAGAGATATCATGTTCCTTAACCTCTTTGACACATTCTCAAACTAAAACTCATATTTGTACTAAAACTCATATTTGTTGCTACCATATCTACCAAAAATTAACACATATATTAAACTTCATAAATTTCATAACCTATATCATCACACACGCATATCCAAAGTATTCACATATACATTACTTAATCAAATTTTTGAAATATATACTATTACCAATCAACATTATCATCATATTAAATTATTATCTTTAATTAATTTTTAATGTTTTTAATTGATTATTATTTATTTTAAGTTATTTTCATCATTAAACAAAAAAATCATAAAATAATAAAAGATATAATTTAAATAATATAAATATAAAAGAAAATAATAAAATTAACTGAAATTTATACTAATTATTTTATATATTTTTATAAAGCAATCTAACAGATTTACTTAAAACATTTTCGCATATTGGAAAAAGAGAAATACCTCATTATCATGCTCTTGAGTGACATCATTCGTACCGTGATACCTCTCCATCACTTTCTGCATGCTACACATGGTATAATAAAAAATGGAATATTTAAGTTTTAAAATAATAATTAATAACAAAATATTATTATATTTTAAAATAAAATTTAATAATAACATTTCATCAAAATCATAATTATAAATTTTCTAGAATTTCGATAATTACATGCAAACAATACAACAGTCTAACAATAAACCAAACTCAAATCTGAGAGATTCGTTATTTCTAATATAATGATGTGGTGTCGAAATTCATTTAAACTTATATTATACTATCGAAAAAAGGTGATCCCAAAATCACATTTGATATGGTAAGCAAAATATAGTTGGAAAATATTGATATGGTAAGCAAAATATAGGAAAAATAATAACTTTATATAGTGAACAAAGAACATGTGAAATATAATTGAATTATACAGTAGGAAATAAGTTTATATCCTTTAAAAATTAAGATCATTAAATAAAAAAAACTTAAAATAAAAAATAAAAAATTAATTAAAGATATGTAAATATAAATTAAATACATATCGGGAATAATTTTACATCTTAAATATAAGATATATTTGTGATTTAAAATAATATTTCTAAATATTAAAAAGTATAGATATTTAACTAAAAACAAGGTAATTTTCCGAATATTAAGAAGTATGTATACTTAAAAAATAATGTTATTTTTTCAATATTGATAAGTATATATTGGAGTGATCGGTTTATCATGGTTATAATTTTTATTTTTTATTTTTTTTTGTTGTATATAGATTTATGAGAATTTGTTAAGGCAATATTTTAGTAATTGATTTGTTGGTTGATTAATGTTTTTTGGTTTGTATAAAATTTAGTAATCGATTTGTTATATTTATTATTTTTAACATAATTTATACAAGTTAAAATGTTTAATTTTGAGAAAAAAGATTTATTTTTTAATATCATTAAAGAAACTATTTTTTAGATATTTCATTGGATAACAAATTGAAGGTTTTATTGTAATTTTTTAGGTAATGTGGATAATTAGGTCACCGGTTTTGTGACATAAATTCTAGATATATTTGCAATCTTCATACTATGAATTTTATACAGTTTTATAATGATTTTTTGTTGTTAGTTTTAGTAGAAAACTATACAAATTAAAATCCTTGAAAGTAGCTCATATTAAGGTAAAAAATATATTTGCCATTAAATATTGTTATGTGAATAATTATATCATAGATTCTGTGCCATAATTTCGGGATATAATTGCAATATTCATACCAGGATTTTTAGATAGTTTTGTAATGAATTTTTATTGTTAAGATTTGTAGAAAATTACCCAATTTAAAATCTTTCAAAGTAGCTCATACTAAGGTAAATAACATATTTACCATGTACCTAAGTCTTTTCCTAAAAAATAGATAAGAATAAGGTGTAAATAAATATACTTACTCATAGTTACTACCCACCATTCTTTTATGTATTTCAATATTTTAATAAGTATGATTAAAAATGTAAATATGTAAATTTACTAGTAATTAGTACCCACTAAAATTTATGTCATTCTTTGCTTTTCAAGAGACAATGTTAGAAATACTAACTCTTACTTTTCTTCTTAATACTAGACATTTCTCTTCATAAAATATATTAGTTAGGAGATTGTTCCTTAGCTCTTAGTTTTAAGTGTAATGAGATATTTTCTCAACCAATTAAATTGCCTAGAAAAAATAGTCAACATATGTTAATACTAGTATAAATATGTGATATTTTGATTCTGATAAAATGCATAGAATAGAGTTTATCATGTGCAATATTTATATTTTTTAATAAAATCTTATCTTGGTGTAACTTACTTACGAGGAGGGTCTATGAATATGTGAGAGATGTAATCTTTGATCCGTCGAAAATATGTGAAATTATATTAAATTAGGTGAGAGTATATTAATGTTACTGTGACTAAATTGCACTTTGTTTTACAGTTTAAATAAAGAGGTGAGTGAAACATAATCTCATCGTACTATTTTGTTTATAGAAGTTTCCTACGTGTCCTCCATAAAGGAGGAGCCATTGATTGATTGATGCCACAATTAAAGAGAGCTTGCATTTAAAGTGTTTTTAGTTTTAGAGGCCAGCAGATAATGATAGGAATTTGACAAATGCCACTGATGCAAGAGCATTTTAGCAACAACAAAAAAATATTTTACCGCATGAACAACTTTTTTTTGTAGTTGTTGTAAGTCGTCATATTTAGCTGGAAGAATGTGTTGTTCAGAGGTCATGCTAAGTTTTCCCTATGACATAGATGTAAATAATATAGTTAGTAGAATGGAATTTAGCTTCTAGAGAAAGGACATATGGGGGAATAGAAGATGGCTTTTAGTTACAACTTCTTTTTGTCTATGTTTCGTTTGGGCCTTGCTTTAGTTTGTAATTAGAACCAGATGCTAATCAAGTAGAATTTTCTTATGGAATCTTCTTGTGGAGTAATTAGATTGACGTCTTTATTTTTTGTCAATTATATGCTTCTCACTTATCTTGTGACTACACAACTTTATATTGTATGCATGACCAATATTTCCAGAAGTGTCACAGTCTTGGGATTCGATCGCAAGATGATTTAGACCATTGTCCATAATTCTACCTAGTTTGTTAGGATAAAGAGCAAGGTCAGGAATTTTATGTCTAAAGTCAAGACAATCGAGCCACTAGTCGAGCAACACAAGTTCTTACTACCATCTTCCCATGCAACCATGGGGGATCAAACTAATTGAAGTTTGGCATAGGAGAGCCCCTTGAATAGACGTAGCTGAGGAATGTTAGTGGTCCCATCAGTGTCTGGTCTCGATAGACAAGAACCAGCCCCGTCAGTTATAGTCATTGCCACCGCCCTTCGGTTAAGTATTAAGGTTTTTGGCGAGCGTTGAACGGTGAAACATTGGGTGGTCCCAACAATTAATAGGCCCAAGATAATGGATAAAGCTATGTCACTGTCTGTGTCTATCGAACATTAAGAAACCAAGTGTACAAGCCCAAATAAACTCCACAATGAAATAGCACAAGGAAAGAGTGTCATATGAATGATAAAATTACTTATTTATATATGTGAAATCTAGGTATGAGACAATTGTGTCTCGGTAACTTATTAACCATAAAAACAGATTGTAAAACTAATTACATATTATACAATATACAATAACAATCCTGAAGGATTAGTTAACATTCCCCCCCTTAATCTGAAGGGACATTTGACATGCCGAGTAACATTCTGAATTTTTCAAACTTTTTACCTCCAAGTGGCTTTGTAAATATGTCTGCGATCTTCTGTGAAATAGGAAAATGTGTAAAATGAATAACTTTATCCTCTACATAATGTCGAATCAAGTGATATTTGGTGTTAATATGCTTGCTTTGATAATTAAACTTGGGATTCTTGGCCAACTGAATTGCAGAAAAGTTGTTGGCGAGTAGTGGAGTTGAAGCCTTTTGTTTCTCCTGCAAGCCTTCAGTATTTTGCGAAGCCAAATGATTTCTTTTGTAGCTTGAGCTGCTACAACATATTCGGCTTCGATGGTAGAATCAACAGGAACAGATTGCTTGCGTGATCTCCAACAGATGGTTGCTAGTCCAAGACTCGTCAAATAAACAGAAGTAGAGACTCCATTCTCCTTGTCTCCATCAAAATCAGAATCTGAATAACTGGTGAGATGGAAATCTGCAATTTTTGAATATTTAATGCCATATGTTCAAGTGCATTTCAAATACTTGAGCATTCGCTTTGCTGCATTCCAACAAACTTCACATGGTTTATGTATGAACCTGGAAAGTATCCCTACAAAAAAAGCTATGTCAGGTCGAGTAGTAGTTAGAAAAATTAAGCTTCCAACAAGTTGCTTGTACTTTGTTGGATCTTCAAACATACTTCCTTCAGTGGAAGTAAGCTTCAAATTCTGCTCCATAGGAGTAGCGACAGGATTATAGTCATGCATCCCAAATCTATCCAACAGTTGTCCAATATACTTTTTCTGAGAAATGAAAATATATTTGGGTTTCTGGTCAACTTCAATCCCTAAATAATAATGTAATAAAATCAAATCTGTCATGTCAAAAACTTTCAATCAACCAGATCAAATAACTTATAATTAAACTTGAGAAGGTGTTCAGTTAACTTTTCATACCATGCACGAGATGCTTGTTTTAGTCCATACAAAGCCTTAACCAATTTTCATACCTTTTTCCATTTCCCTATAACAACAAAACCTTTACGGTGAAACATATAAACATCCTCCTTCAAATCACCATTCAAAAAATCTATTTTAACATCCATATGGTGTATCTTCCAGCTATTCTGAGCTGCAAAAGAAAATAGAATTCTAATTGTGCCCCATTTTGCTGTAGGAGAAAATGTCTCTGTGTAGTCAACGCCTTCCTTGTGAGTGTAGCCTTTTGCTACAAGTCTTGCCTTGTATTTATCAAGAGAACCATCTGCTTTGTAATTGATCTTATACATCCATTTGCAACCAATGGGTTTGACACCTGCAGGAGGATCCACTAACCTCCAAGTTTTATTCTTAATAAGTGCATCATATTCTTTTTGCATTGCATCCTTCCATTCATCACAATTAGCAGCGTCTTCAAAACAATTAGGTTCACTAATTGTACAATGATTGAATTCACAGACATGAAAAACATTACCTGAATCACCTTTAGACGACATTCCTGTTTCAAAATCATCATACTTGCTTGGATCTTTTCGAGTACATGTAGATCTTCGTAAAAGTTGTTGAATTGGTTTTGATGGTTGCTCATCTTGAAAAATAGGCTCAAGGACAGGCTCTTCATGAGCAATTTCTGGTCCTGCAAAAACATTACTATAATCCAAACTTTCTTCAACAATAACATTCTCATGAGTCAAAGATGGAAGAACCACAGGCTAATCTAGAATTAGAACCCCCCCTTCAGTGTGTGGAACAAGATTATCAGATTCAAAATAAAACTTCTTAGATGCAAATTTCTCCAAATGATCCAATTTCTTATCAACAGTGGAATTATTTTTATCTGATTCAAGGAAAATAACATCTCTAGAAAGAATGAACTTCCTGTTCTCCTCATCATACAATCCATAAGATTTGGAAGTAGCAAAATATCCCAAGAAAATACATTTGTGACTCCTAGCACCTAATGTGTTGCGCTAATGTTTAGGAATTAATGCATAGCATAGAGAACCAAAGACTCTAAAATGTTGAACAACAAGAAGACGATTATACCACATTTCGTAAGGAGATTTATTATTGATGATAGAAGAAGGACAACGATTGCGAATATAAGTTGCAAAAATCAGTGCTTCTCCACAAAACATCGACTTAACATTCTTAAAAAACATCATAAGTCTAACCATATTACGCAAAGTTCTACTCATACGTTCTGCGACACCATTCTGTTGTGGATCATAAGGCATGGTAGTATAATGCTTGATTCCATTGTCCTTCAAATATTGTTCAAAAACATGAGAAGTGTACTCGCCACCATTATCAGTTTTGAGAATGCCTATATTCTGTTGAGTTTCATTTTAATCACCAATGAATTTTTTTTAAAACATCAAACACTTGTGAATTATTCTTCAACAAATACACCCAACACATTCTCGAGTAATCATCAATAAATGTCAACGCATATTTATTTCCATTTGCAGTTGAAATAAGCATAGATTGACATAACTCTGAATGTATGAGACCTAATTTTCGTGAAGATCTGAAAGAATAACTATGAAAATGTTGTTTACAATGCTTTCTTATAATATAAGCATCACAAGGTGTAATATTTCTTGGAACTGTCGGAAGACCTTTAATACCTTGCTTTTTCATAGTTTTGATGTTTCCATAATTGATGTGACCAAATCGAGCATGCCACAAAAAGCTAGGAGATAGGATATCACTTTACTGTACCAAAAGAACAAAACTTTCACGAGAATTAGTAGGTGAATTACCATTCAATTTTAAAAGTATACCTTCTTCCACACTAGTCATAACAACTGCATGATCATATGCTCTTCTTATCTCGATGATGTCATCAAATATATGAATAGAATGTCCTTGCTGCTGAATATGGATAAGAAACATCAAATTTCGCCGAAACTATGGAATGTAAAGTACATCATGTAGAACATAATCTGCAAAATTCAGTGTCTTAAAATGAATAGACCCAATGCCAAATGATTTAATTTGAGTCTTGTCAGCAAAGTATGCTTTTTCATAATTTTGATGTTGCCATAATTGATGTGACCAAATCGAGCATGCCACGAAAAGCTAGGAGACAGGATATCACTTTACTGTGCCAAAAGAACAAAACTTTCACGAGAATTAGTAGATGAATTACCATTCAATTTTAAAAGCATACCTTCTTCCACACTAGTCATAACAACTGCATGATCATATGCTCTTCTTATCTCGATGATGCCATCAGATATATGAATAGAATGTCCCTGCTGCTGAATATGGATAAGAAACATCAAATTTCGTTGAAACTGTGGAATGTAAAGTACATCATGTAGAACATAATCTGCAAAATTCAGTGTCTTCAAATGAATAGACCCAAGGCCAAATGGTTTAATTTGAGACTTGTCAGCAAAGTAAATAACACCATCAATCTCGTAACTGAATGTTTCAAAAACATCTCGCCTAAATGTTGTGTGACAAGTGGCTCCTGAATCCAAAATCCAAGTATCTCGCCATGAAGAAAATGCAATATTGAAAACATCATTCATATTAAAACTATAGTGAGCAACTATGTAATGTGAAGACTTTGATGATTTTTCCTTGTCTGGTGGCGGTTGATCTTTCTTTTCATTTAATTGTTCTCTCCTTTCACTGACTTTCTCCCAAGTGATTTTATAATTAGTAGAAGTATGACCAATTTTACTACATCTAAAACATTTGATAGCTGGTCTATCATTAAATTTCCTTTGTTGTCTATCATTTTGTTTCCTGTCTCCCTGATTATTTTTGTCCCTACTCCCTGTATAATTTATCCTACCATGACCTATAGTACTTTTATCACCTCTAGAAGCTTTAGCATGAGACTTCTGATCCTTTTGTGCAAGGCACAAAGTTTCTACATTGGAGTTAGGTGGAGCCTCTTTCTTCCCAAAGGCTTTTTCTCTCTCAACTATTTTGCTTAATGTTTACCAAATGTAATGTGTTTTAGCTGCCCACTAGCTTGGAGAGATTCCAAATAGTGTGAATAGACAGGGTGAAGGACTTTTATAAGTTGCAAATCTACTTTAATTCCAGTGGCTTATATATCATGAAAAATGCCTTTTATTTCAGAAGAACTCTTCAAAGGATCATTATCGTTCATTTCCAAATTAAAAAACTTTAACAATAACTGAATCATTTCGAGATATCAGTGTGAATCATAGAATTCTTTCAATTTCTTTAGTGCTTGGAATGCAGTACCAAAAGAAACGATATATCTGCTTACCACTTTTGTCACCAATGCAGTGATAAATGCATATGCCTTGTTGCCTTTTGTCTCCCAAAATTGCATGCTGCTTCTCATTATCAGGCGGCTCTAGTGTAGTTTCTTTTCCATCAATATCCTTCTTTCCTTGACAAACTTCCCACAAATCGTTAAAAACAAGGGCACTTTTAAGCTTTCTAAACCACTCTTGGTAATTTGCCTTTCCATTAAGAACAACTCCAACTATGGAAACTATTGAAGTCATAGTTGTTATGTAGCCAAGTATTATTCAAATCCTTACAGATTCAAAATATATGCAATACTTTTGAAAACATATAAATTCGTTTCTCCTTTCGTTTTAACAAAGTTAGCTTTGTGGTTTAGTGGTAAGTTTCAAGAATAGCATAGCAAAGAGCTAGGTTCAAATCTTATTAGCCTCCAAAAAGTAAATTTTATTTTACCAATGGCCTCTTAAAAATATATATATATATTTCAAATCATGAGAAAATTGTATTCAATTAAGAAAATATATCTCCTTTATTTTAAGTATCCTTCACAAAAAAGCTTGTATCATTCAAACTTTGTATCCTTCAGACATCAGTTAATGTATCTTATTATCCTTCATAAATTTTACTATCATTAAACTCATGTTTACTATGGTAAATGCAAATACTGTGATTAAACTCTTGTTTATTATCGTAAATGTAAATACTAAAAAGATTTATGCCACTCAATTTCTCCAATCGTCTTTCATTATGACTAAAAGATATGAAACATACTGAGAGTCAATAGTTTGAGCATCCCATTGCATTGCTCCAATGGATTAACCTTTTGTTGTGCTTTATCTTTATAGTCTTCATGCTCCACATCTCCTTTATGCCATAGACTTCAAATACATGGAGTTTAGGAACAAATCAACTAGTGCTCTAATACCACTATACAAGCCCAAATAAACCCCACAATGAAATAACACAACGAAAGAGCACAAGGAAAGAGCGTCGTATTAATGATAAAATTACTTATTTATCCATGTGAAATCTAGGTACGAGACAGTTGTGTCCCAATAACTTATTAACCGTAAAAACAGAATGTAAAACTAATCACATATTATACAATATACAATAACAATCCCGAAGGATAGTTTGTAATTAGAACCAGATGCTAATCAAGTAGAATTTTCCTATGTAATCCTCTTATGGAGTGATTAGATTTACATCTTTCGTTTTTGTCAATTACATGATTCTCACTTATCTTATGATTGCATAACTTTATATTGTATGTGTGATCAATATTTCTAGAAGTTTCAGAGTCTTTGGATTCGATCGCAAGATGATTCACACCATCGTCCATAATTCTACCTAGTTTATTAGGATAACGAGCAGGGTCAGGAATTTTAGGTCTAAAGTCAGGACAACTGGGCAACTAGTCGAGCAACACAAGTTCCTACTACCATCTTCCCATGCAACCATGGGGGATCAAACTAATTGAAGTTTTGCGCAGGAGAGCCCCTTGAATAGACGGACCTCAGGAATGTGAGTGGTCCCATCAGTATCTGGTCTCAATAGATGGGAACCAGTGCTGTCAATTATAGTCATCACCACCACCCTTCAGTTGAGTATTAAATTTTTTGGTGAGCATTGAGCGGCGAAGCATTGAGTGGTCTCAACAATTAATAGGCCCAAGATAATGGAGAAACCCATGTCATTGTCTATGTCTATCGAACATTAGGAAAACAAGAACTCAATTAAGTACCCGGGAAGCCTCTTAATATTCAACCTAAGATCTTATTAGTTGATCCATCATTTGACAGGCCCAAAAGAAAATAAACTCCCCGTCATTTGTTGTGTTTCTCATTTGGACATCGGGGATAATAGCAATCATTGAAACCGAGACTACTGGTGGTGGAGTCGAGAGCCAAGACCCAAGATCTCATACACTCAGTGATGGGGAACCAATAGGTATTAGCGCCTTTAGAGTGGAGCGGGTTCCAACTGTGATCGTATTGGTAAACTACACAACTTTATGGTGTATGGTATACAAGATTTCAAAAATTATTAGAGATGTTGATGAATACCCAACTAAACAAAATATCAAGACAAGTATTGATTAAGGGAGGGTGTTGGAAATATTAACTACTACTTGTCTTGTGATGATTATGAGATATTAGAATGTATTGGTTAGGAGGTCTATAATTAATTATAGTTTTAGGTGCGGTTGAGATACTTTCTCAATTGATTAGATTGTTGCTAAGCTATTCAATCTATTTTAATGCCTAACTTGTATAAATATGTGATATTGTATTTTTAATAAAGTACTCGAGATAAAATTTAGTATTTGCAATAATTCTATTTGGCAATTAACTTCTCCATATTAAATATTAATTTATCAATCCCTAAAATGAAAAATAAATATTTATTTTTCTATTTTATTAAAAAACTATCTTTCAAACATTTTATTGGACCATAACTTAAAAGTCTTAATCTAGTCTTTGCAACATATAATATCGTGTAAATAAATATTTCACAAATTTTCCATAATAATTAATGAATACAATATCATGTAAATAACTTTATCATGAATTTTTTTGTCATAATTTATGAATACAATTGCAATATTAAATATGTGTAAAATAATTTTTTATTGTTTCATGGAGTAATTGAACTTTGCTATGCATCAGCATTATTGAAACTCTTAACCATTGGCCGCAATTCAATAATTCTAACTGTTTCGTAATCATATCTCTCAACATTTCTACAATTTCAATTTTTAGATGTGTAATAAACTTATGGAAAAAATACAGAGTTTCCCTTCGAAGTTCAGTACGAGATTGTGGTTCCTCTTCACAAATGTGATATACACAATTGATTATCCAAGAGATTTCTCGTGTGTGTGTGCATATCAATCCATCCTAACCCAATGACTGCTGAGATTCGTATGAATAATAATGATAACGAGGAATGGAAGATGGTGAAAACGAGCATTATCAACTTCCCACACCTGGTTGTGCGGGCTTTACACATATCATCAGGGCATTGCAGTTTTCTAACCATGCCTACCACTATATTGCAGTTTTCAAATTTGGTTGCTCCATAAAACTTTTCTGAATTACTTTTTAGGCACAATAATT
>APFE031613108.1:0-15093 GCA_000404065.3 Pinus taeda
ACGACTTCTCCAAGTGGGCCTGCTCATCTACACTTCGGTTTTCGGCACCAAAGGCGGCATTTAAAACATTTTTTCTCCAGATTGGCTTCTATCCAAGTGGCGAAGGAAGGCAAACGGTCACCCCAAAGCCAAATGTCATATTTGCAGCGTTGCACCTGTAGTTGATGGTTGGTTCTCCATCTCCATTTCGAAATGATTTGAGTAACTTCCCAACCCCTGGGTGTTCTTTCTCTTCCTCAAACATTCTATATATTGTATGCAAGTTATTTGCAAAGGGTTGGTTGGCTTATAACTTCTGGGAGTCTGTGGGAAAGAAACTTTGTTTCTGCAGTGTATATTTTTACAGAGAATTAATGAAAGGCAGGGGCTCTGTTTCATGAGATTCCTATGGTTGTGAGTATAGCAAGTGTTCCTCTTATGTTTCATATGTATCTTGTTATGTTTTGTATTCCATTTCACATTCACTTCTGGTGAAATTTTTCGACTGAGATCAGGTAGAATTCAATTCTATTTCTCTACCTGTGGGGAAATTTCATATACAGTGTTCATTCTTCTATTTGAAAAGGATTCATCTCCTATGCCCTTTTCAACTTCTTAATCATTCTCTCCATTTCTTTGTTATGTTCCATAGTTTCATTTCATATCCATTTCTGGTGAAATTTTTCGAGTGAGATCAAGTAGAATTCAATTCTATTGCTCTACCTATGGGAAAATTTCATATATATTGTTCATTCTTCTGTTTGAAAAGGATTCATCTCCTATGCCCTTTTCAACTTCCTAATCAATATTTCCATCCTGCCACATTTTAAAACTAAATTTCTATGCTTTCAGCCTACCTTGCCTCACGAAATAATCTGTGCCTTCATTTTTAGTTCTCTGTTCATTGAGGTTCAGTGGTCCCATAACATCCCAGAAATACAGTCATTCATAAAAATCGCTCCTTGGTTTCACTTTCACTTACTATCCTAAGACAAATAGTTCTTTTGAAAGTCATCTTAGTCCTTCTCATTCATCTATTCACTGAGTGTGACCCGGAGAGAGCCCTCTCCTGTTCTGGTAGTTCTAGCTACCAGACTGAGCGTGGTTTGTGGTTACCCTGAATTTTTCCTTCCTTAAGCCTGAGGCAGATTCAGGTGCTAACAGGTACATGAATTTGAAACCATTACTTTTAGTCAAGTTCCTAGAGCCCAAAATAACTATGTAGATACCATTGCAAATAACATTCTAGATTGGAATTTATCACATGTATACCACAGAAGATAACCATAAACAAAACACATGGCGAACCATCATCGTCGTATAAAAATGCATAATCATATTATGTATCATATAAGTGTTCGGAGCCCATAGCTCTAAATACATCTGATATGCCCATAACATGTTACAAAAATCAAAATTAAAGGGATCCACATGTCCCCATATCTAGTCACTATCCGAAGGATCACGCACCAAAGGTTTTGCCCCACCTGCATGTAGATCACGTACTGCATGACTAGCGATCGCCATGTGACGCATGATACCTCCCCACTCTAAGGGAAGGTCGTTACACTCATATATGTATTGATCGTCTATCTCATGCCATCCACACTCAAAAACTCTGGTCAAGAGTACCCCACATCTACGGTGTAGATAAATGAGTAGCACACTATCCTCTGGACCCTAACAAGATGACGATGTTCCCCAATATGCAGCCAGAGGCGTTGTGGCTCCTCCTACATTTCTTGCTAGTTTTACTGGTGCTATGTCTACATACCACATATTTTACACTTAGTACCATATACATGTGATAAAAATATGAAATGCACCATAAAAATAGCAACTTAACAATTACTATTTGGTCCCCATGCTTGCCTGATCGAAAGTCGAAAGTCAAGATCTCCCTGATAGTTCATCCTGCTATAAGGATAGTTGTCAATCTAGAGGGGCATCTGATCCCAATGTACAAAGAACACGGGTTGAAACACCCGTCCGACTCCCCGTCCTCCTCTCCGCAGTAGCTGCCCCTAGTGGTGGATCCTAGGCTCCTGTGGGCCCCCATATTGGATCTATACATGAGGAAGGATGGTGGGTCTCTTCTCAAAGAAGAATGCGCATTGTAATGTACAAACATAGTCATGGCTCACCTACATAGACTTAACTATCGTTTCACCAACGACAGCATCATCTCGGCCCACCCATAGTAGGTCCTAGCCAAAACACTCTCAACCAGCATCATCTGCCCACCAGTGATGTGGTGGAACACATGGCTACCCAAGCCCCATAACACAGCCACAGAAACAACCTATGTCTCTAGCCGGTCTAAATCACCAATCTAGATAGTCGTGCCCTTCACATGCACATCATGTGGACAATGGCGCTCCACAAACTTTATAATGTTCCTCCCACAAGGAAACACCAGATGTATATCCCCCACCACTCTGAGGGGAGGGAGTCCAGTGAAGAAATAAATACCCTGTAATGTGAGCTCAATATTGTGCCCTTGCATGACAAATACCTCATGGTCTGGATCCCAATAGCTCACAATTCTCAATAGCAAAGGCCCCCCTACCCTCATCAATGGGTTCTCTACCAACTTGAGAACCCCATAGCGAGCCAATGCCCCTCGAACCCCCTGATCCATCTAAATCTTGGATCGGAGGGTATCCAAGTCTCACTCACACTAGTTGAATTTTAGCTCTGCCATGCTTGCAAAACACCACATGTCTTGTCAGTTGAGAGAAGAAAACATATGTCTACACTAATCAACCTACAACCCCCACCAAGCAAGAAAACCACCCCTCTTTTCAGCCCCAAATCACAGTTTTATGCCCAGAAAGTGTGAGCTCACAGGTTTTCACCTATTTCCTGAGATCCAAATTGGACTTCTAGGCACAAAAAGTGTCATTAGACTGTGAAGAGGAGCAAGGGTCTCCCAGGGAGCTACCAGGAGCCAAAAATCACGAAATAAATAACTGAAATTGAAGAAATGAGTAAGGCCACTATCTGAAAGTCGTAGATCCTAATTCTGATGGTCAGTTTGTTTGCTATGATCTCCACAAGATTTAGGGCCTTTTCCTTCACTCCAAATTTACCACAACTCAAATAAAAGATGAATTTCAGTTGGAGGGAAAATGTCCTTTCATAGAAAAATCCACAATTTTTCTGTCGACCGCTTTGACCAAATGATAGCTCAACTTGACGAACCATCAACATAATTGGAAATATCTCGTTGAGTACTATAATGAGTCTTTCTTAGTTTTGGATGATTTGAAACTTCACTAGGAAGCCATTTTTCCAAGAAGGGTCACTTTGTCGCCCCTCAAAATCGGATTTCTTCATATGCGACGCTTGTAATTTGGGGACCACCTTCCCTTGGAACTTGTCACCTCACTTGTTAATTTTCATCATGTGTAACCATCATTTACTCATTCTTTCATGGTCCCCACCAGGCCTATTCTGTGTGGCAGCATCATCGAGTCACCCTTGTTCAGAGCATCCTTGATGAGTCACCCTTGCATCCATGGAGTCTGTTTCGTATCCCATTATATAATATTATAGTATTCCGTCCATATTTTGATACCGTTCATCCCGTCTTGCCCATTTTAGCCTCTAGTCATACTGTCCGCATCCCATCTGGAGTTGAGTCAGTTGCTGCCAGGTCAGCCATGCACTTTATGCTCTGACAAGGGAAGTCATCTATTTGTCCCTCAATCCCTCATTTTCCATTATACCTGGTGTCATTCCATCAGTCACATTACTATTTTCCCTCATACCTTAGTTGAGGATCCTCATTGCCTCACCTATTGTGGGCCCTATTCTGTTGACATCAACTCATTTATTCCATAAGATCGACCTAGAGGGCGGTGTATCTTGGTTCCAGCTTCCGTTCTTGTTTGGTACTTTAGATCGAGTAGAGGGACTCAGTATTGCCCTTTGACTTGGTTGTTTCATGTTCATGATCCATACACTCGATGGTCCAGTGATGCAGCAGATTGTACCAGTGGTTCCTAGGTGTGCGTGAGATGTTTGAGACCTCATGAGGGGGTGGCCCTTCAGGTAGCCCCCCACATGCTCTAATGCATTCCTATTATGCTACAACCTTAGATGCAGTTCTGCAAATATAATGGGTTCGGTTCCTACAAATCACAGTGTTCATAGCATGCACATCTCTTTCAGATGATCCATTTAGTTTTGTAGTTCGCTTCCTTGTTCAACAGGGCTTCCTCGTTTGTTCTACCCTCCCTCCAACCCATTTTTTGAGGGAAGGGCCATTATATCTCATGTAATCAGTTCATATTATATTCAATCCGGGCTGATATTTTTTCCAGGCGCATTATATATATGGGACACATTGTATTATTTTTTGACACAGTTATGCCAACATGTCATGTACCATTCAGCATGTACTTCATTGCACAGTTTGATGTTTCTCAACACACCATTATTTTTGTACTAAGTTATCTCGACGGGTATATGTATGCTTCCCTCGCCTCATTGAGGTCTGGTACCACAACATAATAGGTGACTTGCATTGGTCTTTCCCCCTCTGTCACTATCCTCCTCCTTCAGTTGTATTGGTGTCTCTCTCTCTCTCTCTCTCTCTCTCTCTCTCTCTCTCTCTCTCTCTCTCTCCACTTTGTTGTGTAGTGATTGTGTCTTTACAACATAGTTTGGTCATATGTTTTCCTCCTAACACTCGTACGTTGGGGGGAAATCCGTTATCACCAAAATATTGATCATTTAGCCTAATTTACTAGATGGATCGAACTACACCATGTAAAGCGAATTTTACAATAGTAAAATTTCTTTCACTGTGAAAAATTACTTAATAAACCACCTTTGTTAAGTAATTTATAACTAAACTCATGCAGAATAATTAAATCACTATTTATTTAATTTCCTTCTAGATATAATTAATTAAACCATTATTCAATTATATTTTCGTGTCATATTTGACCCAATTATGAAAAATCAACAGATAAATTATTAATTATCTTATTCTTCTCTAGGAATAATTAATTATTATTCCTTGTCAAATTTGAAAAATCCCTTGGGAATAATTAAATAAATCATTATTTCTTTATTATTCCTTAACCAATTTGGTTAGATGATAAATAAATCATTTATTTATTTATAATTCTAAATAAAATATTTTTTCCCTCCTAACCAAATACAATAAAATATTCCAAGTGGTTATTCCAAGAATGGGGTTAATAATATTTTATTATTGCTCATTATTTGAGGGTAACTCAATATTTCGTTATAAATAGAAGGCTTTTCCATTCATTATTCACTTTTGACTATTTTCATTGTTGCACTCACTACTGTAACTCTGATTATTTTCATTGATGCACTCCATTTCTCTGCCATTTGAGTTCCCATTAAGCTCAAACATTTTATTTGTTGGGTTTTCACATTATAGAGGAGAGAGACTCTAAAGAAGATGAAGATGTTTGAGGATAGCCAAGAACCCATCCCATAGAGGGGGACATCTAACATTTATTTGTTCCCTTCACAGGTGTTATAATAAAATCTATTCTTTGTATATATAGTTTCCATTGGATTATTTAAGTTATTACTATTTCTTTTTGTTTTTTAACTATGATTGTGGCATAGATTAGGACTTTTGCAGGTTTTGTTTCTATCATTTGTTGCAGATCTATAATTTTTAGCAGCCATTTATATTATTGATATTGTTTATCATCCACAGTCTTAAGTGGGTTCTTTTTGTACATCTTTGAGAAGAAAGCACTACAAGAGAAAGAATTATGGAAAATGCGTGGAGCAAGAA
Organism: Pinus taeda; assembly: GCA_000404065.3. Taxonomy (NCBI): domain Eukaryota; kingdom Viridiplantae; phylum Streptophyta; class Pinopsida; order Pinales; family Pinaceae; genus Pinus; species Pinus taeda. Next base: position 5,771 of record APFE031613108.1, read on the forward strand.
CCATCGAAACCCCCAGTCTTTGGAAAAGAAATATGGCCCCCAAGTGATCAATCTCCAAGTTTGACTATAGTTTCAACCTCAATCCTAGGATGAGCTTGATTAAACAATTTATATTCTTCCTTGGGATCAAGTTTAGAAACTCAACCTTCCAACCTTTGCAATTTGACCTCTTTTACCTCCAATGAAATCAATCCACAATTATTTCAAGGAGACACTTTAGATCTATGAGAAAGTTGAAAATGGCATCGAAAGGCAGGGTCTCGTCCTGAGATTTAAATGATCCAGCCTCTTTCCAATATAGATTACAAAAATATATTCATACCATTGATCTTGAAATGAAATGGATATAATCCGATATGATACTTGTGCTCAGAATTTAGCCTTTGAACCCTTGGCGTTTGATCCATTAGAAGGAGATGAACTCTTCCATTGGATTCCTATAGACCTATAATCAGATTATAGTCAATATGGTAGTACTTCCTACAACAAATCTCACAACCTCGCAAAGAGACCCTCAAATTTGATAGGAGTTCGATCTCGACCCCGTAAACTTGAATGGATAAATATGGTAAAGCAGACCCAGGTCCAATCTAAAAATTTGGCAAAGTAATGTTTTCTCTTTTGTTTGCAATAAAATAATAACTCTCAAAATAATGTAGAAAATTCTCCTTCCAATTAACGAAAAAAGAGAACCAACTAGGATGATACGAAATTCCATTGAAGATGGAAATGTTTGATAGGGTCAGCATAAATTCCACCAAAGTTCCCTGCATGAAATCTCCAAATAATCCTGCAAATAATTTATAATTTTCCAATAAAACCCTCAAGATGGTGGGATGCATAGCTCTGATACCACTGTAATTTCCCAATCATCAAAATTTTAATCAGTTCTGGTACATTGTAGGTGTACTAATAAAATTCTTGCAGTAAAAACACTGAACACAACAAAGATGTGAGAATGCAGCATCTTATTTATGTAAATAAACATAAACAAAATTACATGCCCACAAAAGCACTACTAAAGCTCATGGCTTGGCATGTATGGCTTCCCATCAACAGAGAAATTAAAGACGTTGAAGCACAATCTTAGATCCTCTATGGATCGACTAGAGAAATTACTCCCATGGGGTTTTCATCCTTGGGATCAACTAGAACTTGCCTTGACAAGCTCTCAACAAAAGAAAAATAGATAAATAACTCTCGATGATTACATTGTTAGGCTCCTATCCCCTTTTATATGCTTCATTGAATCTCTAGAGACTTTATTTTATTGTTTTCACTCGAAAAACGAAGGCAAATACCATGGGTCAATGCCATGGGCAACTAATATGGTAAATACCATGGGTAGATTCAGTCCACTTTAACCATATCCACAAAAAAAAGAATATTACAAATCGATTGCTTCTTATTTAGTCTAAGAAGTTTATGTTTATGAATTTCCCAAGATCCATAAAAGCAGAAACTTAATAGAAATTACTCATCGACACCACAAAGTATGTTATTTTTATTGAGAATATTGAGCACATGGAAAGATGCTTGTTAAAGTGGATGTTAGAGAAATCCCCAATGCATAGGTCTAAGAATAACAAGAATTGTGTTACCTTTTGGGTAATTTTCTTAACAATCCTAATTATGTCTTAAAAATGTAGCTCGGGGCATTAAATTTAAACGATATTCCTTATTGATTTTGGGATTGGGATGAGAGAGAGATAGGAGATATTGTCTATTCTAAAAATAAACATCTTTTCACTTGTATCTTTTCCATACATAATGTCTCTTTTTCATAAATTAAATGGAGAGCCTTCTTTACTTAATTCTTCATGAGAAACCATCCTTCCAAGAGGCATTAAGGCCATTTCTAGACAAGTAAGGCCACCTACTAAGTCATAGATTCGAAATCCAACGAATCTGCTATGAGCTCACCAAGATTTAGTACCTCTTACTCTTCTCTAAATTCTCCAACAAATCAATGTACAAATGAATTGGAATTGGGGGCAAGAGGCCCTTTTATAGGAAAAACTCTAGTTTTTTTTTGCCATTAGGAGTAAATGGTAGCTTGGTTTGACAAACTATTAGCACTGTTGGAATTCTCTCACTGATCTCTACAATGTGTCTCCATGTTTCTTGTAATTTGAAACTTCACCACAAATCCATTTTCTCCATGAGCTCTCACTTTGGCGCATTAAATCAAATCTCTTAATATGAGTCACATGTACTCTCGTAACACTTTTCCTTTGAACTTTTAGAATTATGAGTCGCTGTCACAAGTAATCACTATTTACTCATTCTATTATGGTGCACTGCAAGCCTTTCCCATGTGGAAGCATCATATAGTCACCTTTCTTCAAAGCATTAGAGATGAGTCACCCCTACATCTATGGAGTTTGTTCAAAGTCCCATTGAGTCCTATTACAATATATTATCCATCTATGTGTCACATTCATCCCATTTTTCTTATATTTGACCTCCATCTATCCTCATGTGCCTTTGAAAATCCTCCGTCTGAGTAATTGACCATCCCTTATGGAATTGTGTCAGTGACTACGAGGTCAACCTTGCATGTTATGCTCTGACAAGGTAAATCATAACTCCACGAGTCCCCATATCTTCTAATTATCATCCCTAGTGTTAGTCATTATTAGCCATAATACTATGATCCCTGTGCCTTTGTTGATGATTCATAATTGCCTAAAGTCTGGTGGGCCTGCTTTTGCCAACATCAACACATTTATTCCAGGAGAGTAGTCTATAGGATGGTGTACCTTGGTTTCATCTTTCATCCTTTCTTGGTGCCTCTAATCAAGCAAAGTGAATCATTATTTCCCTTTTACTTGGTTTTTTCTCGCATGCTCAAATTCAACTCATTATCGCACGATCAAGAAACATACACTTGGTGGTTTAGTGATCTAGTAGATTTTCCTAGATTTTCTTAGGTGTGTGTGAGATGTTCTAGACCACATGAGGGGATGTCCCTTCAGGTAGCCCCTGACATACCTAGATGTCAGAAAATTATGATCTAGCCTTAGAAGAAGTTATTTTTATTTGAATGGCTTTGTTTCTGCCAATTGCATAACTCACAACATGAACCTCTATTTAAAATGGTACATTGAGATATTTAAATACCTCTCCTATTCATCAGGGCTTCTTTGGTTGTGATCCCCCCCCCTTGACCACACCAACGTGGGGGAATTATGTCTCATGTCCTCAAATCAACATACTTAATTGTATCAATCCTGCTCACTATATTCGAGGAAATTATGTATATGGGGTTCATTATCTCAGTATATCATTTTTTGCCCCATTGATGCCAACATATCATGTATCATGTACTATGTACCTCAGACCTAGATTGTTAGGCACACCATTATCATTTGCACTTAGTTATCTCGTAGGTATGGTTATATCTGCCCCACCTTATTGAGATCCTGTACTCATCAATAAAGGTAGGTTTCACCCCCTCCAACTTCACTCCTTCCTATTACTTGAGTGATCTCTCTCTCTCCCCTTATGACTTCCCTTCGGTTTGCGAATGTGAAGCTACAACATATTTCCATCATATGTTGTGCTCCTTAATCTCTTATGTTGGGCAACAATCTTTTATCACCCAAAAAATGATCACCTAGTCATGTATTACTAGGTTGATCAAAATGCAACATGTAGGATAGGTTTTTACATATTAAAACCTTCTTTTACCTTAGGCAATAATTTAGTGACCCAATTTCCTAAAGTATGTCGTTGCATTCTAGAATACTACATGGAGGGGAATTTTAAGACAATTTTTTAAGACAAAATAAATCTTTTACCTTAAAATTTTCAATATGATGCGCTACTAAAAATGGTAAAGGATTAGAGGTTTGTCTTTATGCTATTGATGGTTTCATCGGGAAGTAGAGGGATTAAGGTTGACGACAACTAATGGTATTCAGGGCAATGGAGGCTGAAAACAGAGGTGTGCATCATGAGAGGAGCGATGGAGGCACTTTCGAAGAACGTTAATGGGTGGTAACATAGTTGGAGTACTTTTCGAGGTCTCCATCGATTGCGTTTTAATATGTGTTTTTTTACCGTTTTATTTATTTTGAACTCTACTTATATACATTAGTTTTTGTTATTAGTAAATTGTTGTGCTAGATTGGCAACATGGATTAGATTCACATGAAGGATTGTTGAAAAATGTGGCAAGAAATTCTCAATTTGATTTTGCCTTGATTAAATTGAGAAAATTTGAATTTCCAAATCAGCAGACAACTTGGATGCAATTAGCTTGTATGACATGGTTTGTGTCACCCATTTTACTCAATCAATTCGAGTTGGAGGAGTTAGGGTTTAGTTAAGCATGTGTGATTTCTAATTTGTAGGAGTGAAAGTCAGTTATCTCAAGTTGTTTTCAATTAAACTAGGTCTAACTGTTGGAGGAACTAGCGAAAGGCTAGTTGTGCAGTGAGACTTCAGTCAAATGCAATGATCATCTAGTTAAGTGATAAATCATCCCAAAATTGCTAGTGCATGCAAACAATTCGAGTTCCCTAGCTATGGTGGAGATTCCAAGGCAGTTTAATATTAGTTGTAGACTAGTCTTGAGCGTACAAGTGTTACATGCAGTCACATGATCAACCTTAGGAATTGTGCAATCGATTTTGGAAAAAACATAAATAATAGGGGCCTAATTTCTCAAGGAATTGCACAAGGAAATAGGGGCTCAAGCAGAGGTAGAAATTGACAAAGTTTGGGTTTGAGCTTCTTAGTGAGCAGAGGGAAAGGTTATTCACTTACGGGTTGTGCACATGTGATTAAATCAATTGTAATACATCTATATTCATAAGATTGATGCAAAAAGGCATTGGAGTTATTAGAAGATTGCTTTCCCCACAAAAAATATTGTGTGCATGTATTTTATTTCTTATTGCATGTCTGAATTTTTTGTTCTAAATTGTGAATTAACTTTCGTAGAGTAGTAGAGTAGGTCTGTGTCTTATGATTTTGAAAAAACTTCATGATGAGTTTCAAATCTACACCATAATTTCTACATCATGTCATAGCACGATTCACATTAGAGCATGAATTTAAAATTCGTTTCTCAGGAGGTTCAAATTTGTTTCTCAGTGTAGCAAGATCTCTTAGGAACTAAAAATATGACCTTCAATGGGCTGAAGCTAGAGTATTCCTTGGAAGGCAACTCTAATTTCATTGACTGCAAGGATCACATGGAGGAGGTATTCTATGACAATGGATTGCTAGAATACATCAAGAGAGATGTTACAAAACCAGCAGAATCTGATGCCCAAAACCTTGCTCAGTCGAAGAAATTTGTAGCCAAGGTGTGGATAATAATGTTGGAGGGAGCATGAGACCACATTGTCAGCAATATCCATGGGAAAGAAAATCCTTATGGAATGTGGTAGGCACTCACAAATCTATTCTAGAATAGTAGTGACCACAAAAAGTTGGTGCTCAAGGATAAACTTTGAAATATCAAAATGTAGAAGAATGACTTTACCTTGCAATATATGAGGAGGTTCACACAAGTTCATGATGAGCTTGCAGGAGTTGGTGTACCTCTTTCAAAGGATGACTTGGAAAGAATATCCCTTCTGGGCCTTCCCAAGAGTTGGCATACTTATCAAGATTAAGTGAACGGGAGGGAGAAACTACCGAATTGGGAACACTTATGGTACAATTTGGTACAAGAGGAAATAAGGCAGAATACTAGAGATGGGACCTCATCCAAGGGCAAGGATGAAGAAAAATTTGCATTGGTTGGAAAGGGAAAGAAGGGAAAGGGGAAAGAAATCTCAAACCAAACCAAAATCCAACAAAGGGAGAAAGAAGAAAGATTTGTCAAAAATTAAATCCTTCCATTGTCACGAATACGAGCATTATGCCATGAAGTGCCCATAGAAAGAGGCAAGTGAGAAGACCTTAGGAGGAGTAGTGGGTGAAGCCTTAGATACATAGTTCAACCTTGACTTTACCCTTATCACATGCATGTCCAACATAGTGATGGGGAGTGTGTGGTACTAGGACTCAGGTGCATTGTTCCACATGATAGATGTTGAGACTTTTTAGTGAATTGGAGGAGAAAGATCTCCATATGTACATCAAGCTAGGGGACGATGGAAGGTGCAACATGACCAGTATTGGTACAGTCAACTTTCAAAGGGAGTCAGGCTCCCCTCTCAGGCTCAAGGATGTCATGTTTGTTGTAGGCCTAAAGAAAAATCTCATATGTATTGCAGTTTTGGAAGACCGTGGTTATGACGTGATCTTCAACAAAGGAAAAACATTCATGAGACACATAGCCACGAGACAGGTGAAGAAGATCGAGGTTTGTGTGAAGAATCTATATAGGTTAGACATGGAAGATCGTGTTGCATTAAAAACTAAGGAAGAGAAAGTGTAGGGCCATGATGTAGGTGAAGTTTAGCACATAAGCCTTGGCCATTTGCATCATGGCACCTCTAATAGTATAAAACAAATATCCACTACCCTCTCTGAAGGAGCACTTGAGCAGCAGGATGTATGCAAAGGATGTACCTTGGGGAAGTACATAAAATCCGAATTTCATGATCGGGACAACAAAGCGCATGCAGTCCAAGAAAGGATCCACTTTGATGTCTCTGGACCTTTCTTTATAGCCTCCATTTCCCAACACAAATATTTTGTCCTTTCTATTGATGACTTCTCACATAAGTGTTGGATCTCTTCATGCGGAAGAAATATGGGACATTCTCCAAGTTCATAGAATTCAAGGCACTGTTTGAGAAAGAAACCAACAAGAAGGTGAAGGCTCTCCGGAGCAATAATGGAGGTGAGTATGTGTTGAATGAATTTAAAAATTTATGTGCGAAAGAAGGCATTCGACGAGAGTTGACAACACCCCACAACCCACATCAGACTGGGGTGGTTGAGAGAAATATCCATAGCATTTTGGGAGCAACAAGGGTGATGTTGCATGACCAAGGCCTACCTCTACATTTGTGGGTTGAGGCATGCAATACAACAGTTTGTTTGCAGAATTGAAGTTCTCATCGGATTCTTGGCATGATATTACATCAGAGGAGGCTTTCTCGGGAAGAAAGCCGGATGTATCTCACTTCAAGATTTTTGGAGCCTCTGTTTACTGCCATGTCTCCAAAGAATCAAGGAAGAAGCTTTAGTCAACAGCAAAATTCGGGGTATTTGTGGGTTACACAAAAACTCCCCACAACTAACATGTGTACTTGCCATCACTCATAATGATAGTTATGTGAAGGGATGTAAATTTTGATGAGGAGAAATCTATGTGGTGCTCTCTTGAGAGAGAGCTTTAGATGCCACCAAAAGATGAGATTTTAGCTCAAAAGGAGGAACCTCAAGAAGTTGTAGAGCAACCACAAATTGTGGAGCAGAGAGTGGAAACATTCTCTAAAGCAAAACCTCTAGAGAAGGTAGAAAAATAACTAAGGAAGTTGATAGACTTGTGTAGGATGCGAGGGAGAATGTGGGATATCCTTCAAATTTGCATAAGCAAAGGAGGTCACCTGAGAGGTACACTGGTGACATGGCTCTTATGACTGAGCTTATAGAGATTGAGCCATCCTATTTTGAGGAAGAAATAGAGAAACCTGTATGGGTTGATGCAATCGTGGAGGAATATGAATCCATTGCAAAGAACTGTGTTTGGGAAAAGATCCCAAGAACAACATATAATTCAATAGTGGGGTTGAGATGCATCTTCAAGGTGAAGCAGACAACAAACAAAAGAATAGGGAAGTATAATGCCAGATTTGTGGCCAAGGGGTACTCTCAAGTTGAGGGAATTGACTATGAGGAGACATTTTCTCTTGTAGTAAGGTAAATATCCATTAGATCAATTCTTCGTCTCGCTACACAGATGGGGTGGAATATCCACCAGATGGGTGTAAAAACAACATTTCTGAATGGGGTTATTAAGGAGGAGGTGTACATAGAGTAACAAAAATGTTTTGAGACATTTGATCAAGAGTCTCGTGTGTGCAAACTCAAGTGAGCACTGTATGATCTCAAGCAAGCACCTCGTGCTTGGTACACCAAGATCAATAGTTATCTCACTAGTTTGGGCTTCACCATAAGTGAACCAGATGTAAACCTCATCGCGTATGGATAGAAGATAAATTTCTTATTATTGTCTTATATGTTGATAATTTTATTTTAACTAGTGATGAGACGTTGATCATATCTTGCAAGGAGGACCTTGCAAGGGAATTTTAAATGAAGGACATGGGTCTCATGCACTACCTTCTTGGGTTGGAAGCATGACAAGGTGATGGGTAATTATTTGTCTCTCAAGGCAAGTATGAAAATGAGATACTACAGAGATTCTACATGGAAAGTTTTACACCCATGAAAACACCTCTAACGGACAACTAGAGGAAGGAGGATGCCACTTCAGGTGAAGTGGATGCTACCATTTATCGACAACTAGTGGGTCCACTCATGCATCATGTGAACACATGACCAGACATGTGATATGTAGTGAATGAGCTAAGACACGCTATGGTTAGGTCAACCAAACTATTTTCGAAGGCAACTAAGCATGTTTTACGGTACCTCACAGTGATCCAGGTGGATGTTGGTGGCCACCCACCTATCCCATTTGGACCCCCGCAACTGTCTCTTTCAGTTTCTCAGTTTCCTTAATTGTAGCACAACTTACTATTTTTAGCAGTTTTTCGGGTCCTGAACTTCCGGCTGTTTTGAGGCCCTAAACGACGTTTTTTGGGGAATCCGAGGGCAACATGGGTCCATGGAATGGACCCATGTTGCCCGTTTCAACAATGATAGTGCTCGGATAGATCTTTCTAACAACCTATCATACGCGTCAAATGGAGATCGTATGCCAAAGTTACGACCCCGGGAAATTGATGTACCAATTTACCCAAAACGGGGCCCAAAATTTGCCGTTTCATCTCCTAGGGTTAGGTTTTGGAATGTGAAGGGTCTTCCATTGTTTCTCAACAATAAATAGGCCTTCGAGCCTCATTGCAACACAGTTCGGAACAGTTCAGAGGCATGTAGCCGCACATCTCTTCTCAGAGATAAGCTACCATCGCCCTAGCTGGGTTATTTCCAATTCTGGTTGTAAGCATATTTCAATATTTTCCATTAATGAAATGAAGTATTATTTCCACTGCACCTTTGTGTATATGGTTATCTCTATATTTTTTTGCGTTCCTATTTAAATCCGGATCAGTGGTATCAAAGCGGTCTGCTTTTTTTCTCTGTTTTTCTTTGCATGTCCCCAACGAGGTCGGGATATAAAGAGTTAGGGCTTGAACTGGTCGAACCTTTGCAAGACCAGCCTC
>APFE031613109.1:0-20373 GCA_000404065.3 Pinus taeda
CTCTTCAATAATCTATCCAGACTCCTTTAAATTTTCTACTTCTATCTCATTTAATCCCCTATTTTAAATTCCCATATTTTATCCTATCATCCACACGGCAACTCTCGTATTTTAAACTATCATAGCTCTTTGAAGTACGTATACGAATAGCTATATCCATGCTCTTCACAATTTCGTAATTCACATGACTCCCCACAACACAACTCTATGGCTCCTCAACATACTACACGTAACAATCAAAGTGTAGAAAAGTATAGGCACTTCTTCATGCTTAGCAGGTTGACACCATTTGTTAGATATAATAGCTATTTATGAAACATGGTACACACAGGATTACATGCAATAAATCTTTTAAGTGCAAACCATATTAGATAATTATTTTGGTGTAGGCTTGTATGGTATAAATGTTCATACTTTATTTTGATAGGTCTAAACTGGATTTTTAGTTTAAATTATTTCTTCAACTTTTGGTACAATATCTTCATCAATCTTTAAATTACAATATTCATCCATAATATCATTTATTTCTCCCAATTTCTCATTCTTTCTCCCAATTTCTCATCCTTTTTCGAGAAAATATATTATATTTTCATCTCACAATTTAAATATTAAATAAAATTTACAAACAAGAATTATTCTTTCAATAATTTTCACTTTTTCATCCGAGTTATATTGGATTATTTTGAAAATAAGATCAACTTATGGCTTCAAAGTTGGGAAAAAGAGTAGAAGGTTTAGGTAAATTTAGAAGTTAACTTATCATTAATATCTATCATTCAACTCTGAACCACTTTATTACACTTTATTAATATGCATGAGTGTTTCAATAATAAAATCGTTCTCTCATGTGGGGATTTAGTTAATTTTATAAATTATTTTGACATAGTTTTTAAAATTATTTTTTCGAATAGATTCTAGGCTCTAAACATTTTATTTTATGTGATACTTATTTGGATAAGGTTGTATAAGAATTTTATTTTCATGTTTACAAGTAATGAAGGTAAATAAATAAAAATGATTTTCAAATAATTAGATATTTAAATGATAACATCAATCTATAATAAGCATCCAACATTTACCCCATTATACATATCAAATTGCTACAAAATGGGCATAGTTTCTGCTATATTGCAGAAAAACGAAATACGCGGTAATAGAATGAATGTTATCTTTAGAAAAACGAAATGGGCATAGTGTCTGCTATATTGCAGAAAAAAAATGTCAGTGGCACACTTTCTAAATATTTAAAAAATCAAACACCTTCAATGAAATGGCAAAAACACGGCCACTTCAGAGAAATAAATAAAACTATGTCCTGAACATAAATTATTTGAAATAATAATCGACTCCATAAATTTCATTCGCGAGATTGTTGGAATATACTACCCCTACAAATTCATCGATTTCATGTAATTCTAATTCTACATATTCCATCTAATCAATATATTTCATCTAATTTCTATGGATATGCTAACACTTTTGATCTTTAGTCTGAGGTTCTTCTTCGTTGATACTCTCCAGAGAAGGTCTCCACGAATTAAAACAAGCCCTATGGTTCACACCAACTCTGGCACCCTGCTCTTGCATTACAGAGGTCGTTAAAGCTTCTTCCTTTCTCATATTTTCTTCCCCGGCAGAACTCCCAGAAATCCCAGACAGCTGATTTGCACGTATGCTAACCTTGATCTTGTAACCCGCTCCTCCTGCTGAGTTATTCGCAATAAAAACGTGCTTCGCGTTCTTAACAGACTGATCAGTCCCATAAGACTGCAACTCCGATTCTGGATTCCAACGTTTTCGAATCACGTGGAGTTGGTGATTGCTGGTTCTCTTGTAAGGGGAGAAGGGATTCAATGTTTGATTATGTGTGGCTGATGATGAAGAGCGCCCAAAACAAATACCCATGGGCAGCTGAAGGAAATATGAACTAAAATTCCGAAATAATACAACCTTCCTCGACCTCTCAAGGAGACCTCCACAATGCTTAAATCTGCATCATGGAGCTTCTCCAAAGTGTTCGTACAAGAAGATAGATGGACGGCAGTAAAGACAAAAGAGTGACATATATACACGGACCTCATTTATAGACCCTCGTGGGTTCATTAACACTCAGACAGTAACGCTGATAAAATCTGAATTCGCAAAAATATTGTGTGGTGGGCATAGGGCTTCACGTCTTCTTAATGTACGATGTAAGGGAAAACGAATGCATGTGATTGACGCAGAAACAGGGCTAGTGTCGGCTGAGTGAAGTCTCAGGCATATTCGAGAAATCAATAGTATTTCCTAGATAAATGTTAAAGTTTCAAAATTTAAGAAGGGGAAAAAAATTACAGGTTCATGTCAGGAATCAACCGTGTGTCGTAGATATTTCTGTGTAAAAGTTTACATACTTGTATCCAAAACATTCCATTGGTGATACGACAACTTTGAATATAGTCCAGAAGTCTCGTTTACATCAAAATCCTATATCAATGATATTTAATTTGATGATATTTATATTTTTTAATTCATATTTCACATGTCTTATTAAAAAATAAATTGTACTTTTATTTACTTTTAAATATAATCATCAATTTAATTTTCATGAAAATGATAGATAATTCTATAAATAACAACTAGTATAGAATATATTTATAAGTCAATGTGAAATTAGTAAATAATTTTATGCATAATAATTAATATAGAATAGATTTATTTAATCAATGTTAAAATATTGATAATTTTATATATTATAAATGATTACTATAGAATAGATTTATTTTAAATATAGAATTAGTATGCTGAAAAGAACCTGATTTTTATTTTTACTAGACAAAAAAAATTGCATCATTTTCATCTATTTCTATAGATCCCAATGAATTTCCATAGATCCCAATGAATGTGCTCTTTCTCTCTATATACATATGGAGAAAACCTTTGTTAAATTTCAAGGAAAATTTACCTTGATAAATATTAAAAGAAGGAAAAAAAATAAAATATAAAGTAACTTCCAATAAAATAAGTTTCAAATAGCTTTTATATAGTATATACCGAATTTTTTTAAACAATATAATAATATAGTTAATAGGTTTATAATGTATACACAACATTTTTTAAACACAATATAAATAATAAATAATATAATATTCGCAAATTAAACCATTTTGTCTATTCACTAAATCTCCTTCATATTAAAATATTACTTATCTTATATTAAAATATTATTTATTGATGACCACAAGTTAATTTTTTATTATTATAATAATGTTAAATATGAGAAATTAATTTTATTTAAAATTAAATTAATTGTACATATTCCAAAATAAAATGAATGCATATCCTCTTTATTATTTAAGATATTTTTATTGAGTGAACTCAACATTAGTTTTTTTACTATTATAGATATTTTAAATATGACAAATTAATTTTAATTTTAAAAATAAAGTAAATTGTATATATCCAAAATTAAAATAATTGCACTATCACTCTTAAATAAACTTACTTAGTTGGATATTTTTATTTTTAACTTCAATTAAGTTTTTATTTGGATATAAATATTTAAAATATATATAATATTTTAATATTTTCTTTCTACATAAATTAGTTAACATAGATGCTCAAATAGTCTATTTAAATGTTGTGTTTAAATATTTACTATTTTATCTCATTTTTATTGTAATTATTAACTTTACTTTATTTTTAATTCTTTAAATTTTAATTTTTTAATGTAATTTTTTGAAGAATATCATGGCAAAATGCAGTGTTTTGTCAAAAACTTGACCTCATTTTCTATTGTTATTTTATTTTTCATGTTATCATTCGATCTTCTAAATAAAGCTTGTTGTTATGTAAGTAGTTATCAAACATGTGAATTTTATGTAAGTAGTTATGAACATTTGACAGAGGATGAATTTTATGTAAGTAGTTATGAACATTTGAGAGATGGTGAATTTTATGTAAGTAGTTATGAACACATTTGAGAGACAGTGAATTTTCATGTGAAGGTTAAAACCAATAAATTTTAACTGACAGAAAAGATTATAAAAAAATGTGGGATTGCATGTACAAATTTTCTTTTTTCATGGTGCTATTTCTCTTTACAGTTACAGTTAAGATTATAAAATGAATAACATACAAAACAACTCAAAAAAATCTAATCTTTGAAGGCTATATAACAAAGTCAGGTTTTTTTTCCAAGTTTTACCTAAAAACATGCATCTGCAAAGCTATAAAGTTTTTGGTTTGTGTATTTTTCTTTTATTGAGGGATTTTATTTCCAAATTGGATATGAAAAATTTTCATATTTGTGGTGGACATTAGGATTTTCTTTGATCTACCTAAAAGCTTTTGCTGCAATTGTTGCAATGAATGTCTCGCATTAGCAAATAATACCTTTAAATAATCTACATTGGAGAAGAATATCATGGGTAGAACTATGACTAGTGAAAATCTAGAGGTTGAAAATCTTCATCCTTAAATTTACTGTTTTATCACTATTTTGTTTTAATTATTAATTATCAATTATATTATTATTAATTCTTTAATGTAATTTAAACCATAGAAAATAATACAATCTAGAAAACCATGGGTTGTTAAAACTGTGCTAAAAAATCTCCATTGATAAATTTAGCATTTTATCTCAATTCTATTTTAATTATTAATTGTTATTTTTTTATTTCTTTAAATTTTATTTATTTTTATGTAATTTCACTATTTGAGAAGAATGACACTATGGAAATACCATGGTTTGTTAAAACTTGAGCCCAATAAGCTTGTTAAATTAACTATTTTATTTTTATTTAACTTTAATTTTAATCATTAATTATTTGTTAATTTTGTTTTTTTTACGAACATGTCAAAATGTTTACATTATAATGTTTACATTACATAACTTCTCATGCCTACACATCTAACACTTATTTATCTAACACTTGAGATGTTTTATAATGCTTTTAATTAAAAGTAACTAAACATGCATAATCATTTTTTTAGCTATAGTCAACATAATTTTTCTATTTAACAAATATTTTCTGATTCTTTATGATAAGAGGACATGTGTCAAGTCTACATTGAACATAGAATGATTAACACATTATCTTCATACTAGGCTATAAAATGCGTTTCAATGTAATAATAATATATTGATAAAAAAATTTATCTCAAGCATTAATTAAAATAAAACAATTTTTAATCTAAATTAAATAATTAATAAGAATATATAATTGAAGAGGGTAGTTTAACGAACTATCATAATTATATGCTATTTAATTCAGATAAAAAGTTGACAAAAGAATAATTTAGTTTCTTAGTTTAAAATTGCAAGCCAAAGAGGAAGCTTCCTACTAGCAGAAAACCGGGTCAAAAAGCTACTACGCAAGGGAATGAGAAAGAGACTAGACTGGCCAACATAGAAAATGCATAAAACAATAATAAGGACTGTTACCTTCTAGATAAGTGAAGACATGATGAGATACACTAGCTTGCACTCAATGAGCCTATACTCGACGAGGATCCACCAACTTGAATGTTTAATTTCCAAGAATGAAATCTCTAATAAGTGCATGTGTATTTTGGATTGAATTGTCTCGATTTCCTGCCACATGTACATGACACGTGTAAGTATTTGCAAACTCATGGTATGGGATGTTAGAATATTTCCTTGTTAATGTGTTGAGTCAGCTCATTTAATTGAGCGACTTGATTAGCTAATTAATTAGCCCAAGAGTTTAAGTCTATGAGCACATGGAATGCTTCCACATGTGGGAGCACTAAGTCGTTGTTGGATCATTTAACAATAGAACCAAGCTTAAAATAAAGAGAACTGAGCCATGGTTGGATCATTTGACAATAGAACCAAGCCTAAAATATAGAGGAAAGGATCCCACGTGAACATGTCTAATTGTGATTTAAGAATCATCAAGAATGATGAGAGATTGGTGCTTTAAATAGAGTGATGCTTTAAAGAGGCTACCCAATTGAGTCGTTGCAAATCAGTATACATTTGCTGGACAGTTAGTTGCATGCCCTATGTAAGGACCTATGGTCTGAGGCACAACCGCCACATGAAGTGCGACTTGTTTACTGAGCGAACAAGATGGAAACATGACGAGCGAGCAGCTTAATGAAGGTGTGTGAAGTTACATGGTTAAATCCGCATGAGGAAGGTTAAGTGATGGCTTGTTTATAGCGTGGGACGTGTTAAGAAGCACCCATAGGCGAACCTTGGATGCATTCGACTTGGGCAAATATTGTTGGTCGACCAACAATCAAAGAGAAGATTGTGATGGTATGAGGGCGTTGGCACATGTTGGTCGAGTCGGCTTGGGTAGCTCGACTTGCCCAACCGATGGTATATATTGCTGAATGATTTGAGCAATGAGGCACACATTCGAGCGAAGTCTTTCGGTGATCAAGTGAAGTGCGAAGTGTATAGCAGCAGCAATGAAGGCGCAGTTCTAATGCACCCGTCCTTAGGCAACACCACACAGAGGTAGCACACTGACATGGGTGAAAAGCGAGGGTGCGGGTGAAGGCGCTCGCTTTTCGGGAGAAGGCACGGGTGGTGACTCGGATGGGTCGCCCGACCAGCGTGCAAACGAAACAAGGTGGAGGTGAACGGTGACTCGGGTAGGTCACCCGCCTACTGTGCAAAGTGACGCGGGTGACTCGGGTAGGTTGCCCGCCCGTCGTGCAAGAAGAAACAAGGTTTGGTTGAGGAGTGTGGTTGGTACCTCGTCTGAGGGCGCGCCCACCTAGCTCAGGCAATGAACTCGGTTGACACACGAAGGTGTGGCATGTTGTAAAATTGGCTAAGTATGAAACTTGGTTTTTCCCAAGTATACTTGTAAAGCTTTGTAAACATTATATAATATATTATATTCGGGCACACTCATTTTTCAAGGGGTTTCCCCTCCCTTTATATCATGCAATTGTGTTCTTCATGTATAATTGCTGATGATAATGAATGTGTATGGGTGTTCATTGGTATAAAGGAAATATTAATAATACTTCGTTGAGAAAAACAAACTAAGTAGACTAATGGTTAGACATAGTCCATGAACATAAGTATTGGTGAAAAAAAAGTGTTCGGTGGTGTCGCACTTCGCCAAGTGTGGTTAAAAGGCTACCACAGCCCTGGGAGCATGATAGTTGGTACCAGAGTAGGGTTGCTCGTGACGAAGTGCAGATGGTACTGAAGTTGATTGAGGGTTTAAGAAGCTTTACAGTTGATGACAGTGGAAGCAGGTACTTGCAGGTGAAGGAATTTGGTTTCACATACAAGTGGAACAAGGGTTGGTTCATGATTCCAGAGAACTTGGTGAAGCTGGTGAATGGTGAAATAGGTTTAGCAGAGGTGAAGCTTAGTGCTTGGGCCAAGATGAATGATAAGGCATGGCAAGTTTGGAAGAATGTGAAGGGAAGCTCTTGCTTACCTTATACAGGTTGAAGCGGATGAAAGAAGAGAACCCTCAGATTTGAGATAAACTTGAAGTCTTGGAAAAGAATGTTGAAGACGAACTTCTTCAACTTGGTTGGTAAATGGAGCAAAATGAAGTTGCAGATTGTGCTGACAAGGAAGAGGAAGTCGTGATGATTGAGGATGTTGCAAATGTGACAATGATAGAAGATGAACTTGAGATTGATCAAGTTGGACCAAGATCGTGCAGTTTGCGAACATGGATGGATGAGGATACTCACATGGAGGAGCCTCATGGTGATGATGATGTACGTACTATTGATACTTGTGTTTCACTTGAGCATTTGGTAGATGAACCGTATGTAGGGGAGAGAAAAGTCAGTTTGCCGATGTAAGGGAACATCTTACCATGGATGTCTATGATGATACCTTGTATGGAGAAGCAAGGATTGTTGGTCGTTGCAGGACTTGTTGGGCTTGTTTGTGACCTTATGGTAGAAGGTGCAAAGGCTCATGATAAGGGAGGAACATGATGATCATTGCAGAGGAATGGGTCATGCTTTAGCCGCATGAAGAATTGGCTAAGTGCTTGACATGACTCATGGACAGATTGAGGAGGGCACACACTTGAGTTGATGATACTTGGGTGGACTTCTCATGGCCGAGACCAGAAGCAAGTATTGGTGGAACCTTTAGTGTGGGAGCTATGATGGAGAGACTCATGTGATGATGATATGGTTGGGTGACCGAGTTCACTAGACCAAAGATTGCAGACTTGGATGATGATGACCAATTGTTGTGATGGGTCTACTTGGTTGGACTACATGGGCAACTTAGTCATGGACATCAGGCTGGAGACATGGAGCATGTCAGTCTTACGCAGGGACATTGTGCAAGATCACTTGTAGAGGTGTCACTTATGGGCATCCAATGAGGAGTGCCAAGGCAAAGATGTCTTGCAGGTGGATTTTCTAGTGTGACATGGAGATGTTTTACTTATGAGCCAACGGAGAGGTTGTGCACTCTTGTACAAGAAGGCCATGGAATTGGATGGAGTTGTGAGCAAATTATGGAGCATTCCTACTACATGGAGAGATGAGGCATCTTGTAGAGACCTTTGGGTCGAGACTTGTATGCTTGCTAAAGTGCTAGTTAGAGATGACTCATGGAGCTCATGATGACATGATATTGTTGTGACTTTTGGGGACTTCATATATGGTGGACTTAGAGGATCTGATGCATTGAGGAACTGAGGTCAGAGACTTTGATGCAGAATGGGATACATACTTTCAAGTACATGTATGGGTGTGGCTTGGAAGAGTGACTTGATGTGGAGGATCGATATGAGACACTTTGGAGTGATGGAGTTACGACGATGATGATGCCTTGGTGGCAACACCTGGGCATGGGTTGAGCCAAGACTTAACCACTTTTGACACATAGGAGCTTATTGATCTATGATCACAGACAGCACATGGATAGATGAGATAGGTGTATACTTGTTTCTATGGCAGACTTGAGGGATGGCACATATATATATGATGGAGGTTGCTTCATGGACCTGGATGTGGCACATCGAGAATTAGGGTTGATGAGGGGATCTTTTCACCTTGAGGAGATGGATGTTTTGTAGATGGATGATGATGTTGGGATAAATGTGGCTGATTTCATGCAGCACATTGACACCAAACATCATGGACAATATGTTGCAGATGAGATGAGGGCTACTTCATGGACCTGAGCATGGCTTACTTGTATGGAGATGGGTTCTTGATCGAATTGAGGATGTGATAGGATGTTTTGAGAAACGACTGATGATGGCATAAGGATGTGCATTTTCATGGTTTGAGCATGACAGTTGGACTGATCACCCAACTAGTTCAAACATGGGGTAACGAAGTGTATCGAGATGTGTTACCATTATGTTGGAGTATCATGGCAGCAGTTCACACAAGGATGATATATGATGAGGTCAACACGATATGTTGCAGGAAACATCTAGCTTGAGATAGAGGGGCCAACCTTCCACGATGGGGAACGGCATGTGGAGATTGTGACAGGGTGGTTGATGATCATGGGTTGAGATGATTTCCGATGTATGACATATCGGTGGGGTGTATGCTTTGGTAAGGATAGCTTGGTGACAGTTGGCTGCTGGGACGAGATATTGTCGAGGTCAACAATGACTTCAAGTGGGGGAGGATGTAAGGACCTGCGGTTCGAGGCACGACCGCCACGTGAAGTGCGACTTGTTTGGTGAGCGAACGAGTTGGAAACGTGACAAGCGAGCAGCTTAACGAAGGTGTGCAAAGTTACATGGATAAAATGCACATGAGGAAGGTTGAGCGATGGCTTGTTTATAGCTTGGGACGAGTTAAGAAGCATCCACGGGCTGACCTTGGATGCATTGCGACTTGGGCAAAGATTGTTGGCTGACCAACAATCAAAAAGAATATTGCGATGGTATGAGGGCATTGGCACATGTTGGTCGAGTCGGCTTGGGCAGCTTGACTTGCCCAACCGATGGTATATATTGCTCACCGATTTGAGCGATGAAGCACACATTCGAATATCACATTCGAGTGAAGTCTTTCGGTGATCAACTGAAGTGCGAAGTGTATAGCTGTAGCAAGGAAGGCGCAGTTCTAATGCGCCTGTCCTTGGGCGGCACCACACGGAGGTAGCACACGGACTTGGGTGAAAGGTGAGGGTGTAGGTGAAGGCGCCCACTGTTCGGGAGAAGGCACGGGTGGTGACTTGGGTGGGTCGCCTGCCCAGCGTGCAAACGAAATGCGGTGGAGGTGAACAATGACTCGGGTAGGTCAGCCGCCTGCCGTGTGAAATGAATCAGATGACTTGGGTAGGTCGCCCGCTCGTCGTGCAAGAACAAACGAGGTTCGGTTGAGGAGTGCGGTTCAGCTCGTGTGAGGGCGCGCCCACCTAGCTCAGGCAATGAATTCGGTTGACACACGAAGGTGTGGCATGTTGTAAAATTGGCTAAGTATGAAACTTGGTGTTTCTCAAGTATACTTGTAAAGCTTTGTAAACATTATATAATATATTGTATTTGGTCAAACTCATTATTCATGAAGTTGTCCCTCCTTTTATACCATGCAATTGTGTTCTTCATGTATAATCGCTGATGATAATGAATATGTATGGGTGTTTATTGGTATAAAGGAAATATTAATAATACTTGGTTGAGAAAAACAAACTAAGTAGACTAATGGTTAACCATAGTCCATGAACATAAGTATTGGTGAAAAGAAAGTGTTCCATGGTGCAGCACTTTTCCAAGTGCAGTTGAAAGACTAACCATAGAATAAATTATAAAAATATTTTATATTGTTTAGTATATATCATAGCAAAGATTTCGTATTAAATAGCTTAACAGCGAAAGCGTTTTGGGCCATAATAAAACGAAACTTAAAAATAATTTGTACTTAGGTTGAACCCGTCTCTGAAATCATAAGTGGTAAATTACATATGAACCTCAGAAGTGGTAAAATACACGGCACATAGCATGTTCGATAGTATTGAATCCCAACTACCAATTGACCCTTCATCTTGTCCAAAGCACTGTGCACCCTGACAACAAAGTGGAAGGTGGGCTGTACGGAATAAGAAAACAGTGCGGACTGACCCCATTGAACGACTCTTTATTCAAATCACTAACGTCGCTGAAGTATAGCATTACACGTCGTGACGTTGCACACTGCAAATATTGACGTAAGGCAAAAGGATAGCAAATATATTCACGTAAGGGAAAAGGATAAATCGAACTTCCTGTGCTTCGCTGCGATCCTCATTTAAGATATTGAAATTGATTGGAAAATGATAAATATGGTTTATCGAGTTCATTGTAATTATTAGGTTTTGTTAGAGCAGCTAATGTTTTATGTGTGAATTTCTATTTTATTTTTTTAATAAATTAATATGAGAACCAGATAAGAAAACAGATTTGTAATGATCTGTGTGAGAAGAAAAAAATAATTTTTCCTTATGGTTTGAGCATTAACGCATTCTACACCTATAAACAGAGCGCTATAACGCACCAAAACCCAACAGAAATCCCCGTTAAAAATAAAAAAAAGTTACTGCACGTTCCGTGATTTTTTGACGCATTAAAGCTCTCCTCCCAGTGGTGCACTACGTTGGTCGCATGTGATGACGTGAGACCCATTAATCAACCAAAAATTCGGAGGTCAAAGTTTTTATAAGTCACCTGGCAGTAAGAAGGTTTACTTTTACGTTATTTATAAAAAAAAATTATGAGGTTAACATGAATGTTTACGTTATTGTTTTATGAGGTTCACTTAGTTCATAAGGTTTTCGATTGAAGTTATATATAGGTGTGGTAAAAAAAATGATTTTTTAAAAAAGAGGCATTACGAAAAGGGTTTATTATAAAGTGTTTTTATATATAAAGATTTTTTATAAAAAAGAAATAACTTAGGGTTTTATTAAAAAAGGTTTTTTTTTTTTTAAATTTATAAAAGAGAATTTTAGGGTTTTTATTTTAAAGTGAAATTTTTGGAGAGACGACTTTCTCAAATTTCTAGTCCTAGTTTGCACTGTTGGGAAAGATTATGACGTGTGGGTCATTAAGATGACGACTACTTTGCAGGCACATGATGTCTGAGATTATGTCTAGTTTACGTTTTCAGAACCTAAGGATGAAGCAGAAGAAAAAGCTCTCAGTAATACATAGAAGGAACAATGAAAGAAAAACAAGAAGAAGAATGCAGAAGCATTGCAGCTTATCCAGATTGGAATGGATAGAGAAGTGTTCCAGAAGATTATGATCATGTCTTCAACAAAAGTAGCATGGGATACATTGACGACAAACTATACAAGAATGACCAAAGTCAACATTGTTAAGTTGGGAGAGATTTTGTAAGTCTGCGGATGAAGGAGACAAAGGACATCGATTCTTTCATGAATCGGGTCATAATTGTAGTAAATCAGTTAAATATTTATGGTGAAGAAATTAAAGATCAAACAGTGGTTGAGAAGATCATCAGATCTTTATCTACCAAATTTGATGTTGTGGTAGCAACCATAGAAGAAGCCAAGTATTTGGCATCATTGACGGTTGATGAGTTGATGGGATCACTTCTATCACATGAGGCAAGGATAGACATAAATAAGGATTCAACTTTAGAGACCACTTTTAAAAGTCACGTTTCTATTTCAAGAGACAGAGTTCGAGGTAGAAATAGATTGAGAGGCAGAGGACGAAGCGGAAGATATGGTGTTCAGAGAGATGGCCGAAAAGAGCATGAACATGAAAGTGGAAACAACTACAGAAGCTTTAACAATAATCAAATATTTTACAAATCAAAGGTGATATGTTATTATTGCAATAAATTTGGTCACTATGCTCGTGATTGTAGGAAGAAGATAGTTGATCAAGGGAACATGAGACCTAAGGTCACTATAGAGAGTTCTAACTCCATGTTCCTAGCTTGACATACCATGCTTGAACCTTCTACTAGTGTGTGGTTGTTAGATAGTGGTTGCAGTAACCACCTGATAAGAAACAAGGATTTGGTTGCGAAATTCGATCAATCTCTGAAAACAGAGGTAAATTTGGGGACTGACAAGACTGTGAAGGTAGATGGAAAAGGAGTGGTCAACATTCTGACCAAGTAGAGGAAGCCGAAGACAATCTCAGAGGTATATTATTTTCTTAGTCTTAGCCATAATTTGATAAGTGTTGGTCAATTGACACATAAAGGATACATAGTTATCTTTCAAGGTCAAGAATGTGTTATATATGGTAAGCCCCCAAGCAAGCAGCTTATAGCAAAGGTGCAAATGATGAGGAACAAACTCTTTCCTCTAATTTTGAATTACAGTTGTCAAGTGAGTTCTTTTAGAGTTGCATATTCTAATGATTATTGGTTATGGCATTTTCGATTTGGACACTTGGACTTTTCTAGTTTAAGATTGTGGCAGTAGAAATAGATGGTTAGAGGATTACCTCCCATCAAAAAACCTACTACTACTTGTGAGTGTTGCATCTTCGGAAAGCAACACCGTGAAAGTTTTCCAAAGGGAGTTACATACACAGGAAAGAAACCTCTTGAACTAGTGCACATTGACTTGTGTGGACCTATGAGGACATAGTCGATTGGTGGAAGTTGTTACTTTCTCACTTTCATTGATGACTATAGCAGAAAGACTTCAGTATACTTATTAAAGCAAAAGTCTGAAACTTTTTCAAAGTTCAAATAATTCAAAGTCTTAGCAAAGAAGCAACGTGATCGAAAGATCAAGGTATTGAGGTGAGACCGTGTTGGAGAATTTGATTCAAAGGAATTCCATGGTTACTGCAAACAACATGGAATCAGAAGATAATTTACAACCAAGAACACACCACAACAAAATGGTGTAGCCGAGAGAAATAACAGGAAAATTATGAACATCATAAGAAGCATGTTGAAAGACAAAAGCTTGTCTAATGAGTATTAGGCAGAAGTAGTTGCATGTGGTATTTATGTGATCAACAGATCTCCTACAAAGAGTGTGATGAATAGAGTACCATAACAAGAATGGTCAGGTATGTCTTACAACGTATCTCATCTCAAAGTATTTGGATGTGTAGCTTATGCACCAGTGCCTAAGGAGTCAAGAGGCAATTTGGATGACAAAAGTGAAAATTGCATATTCACTGGCTATAGTGAGCAATCAAAAGCTTACAAATTGTATAACCTTATCACAAAGAAGACCATAATTAGCAAAGATGTTGTGTTCAAGGAACAAGAGTCATGGAATGGAACTGTAGACAAAATAGTTCATGCACAAATGTCATTGATGGAAGAATATGATGTAGCATAAAATGAGCAACAAGAATCATAGGTGAAGACACCAAATAGAGACACACCAACAAGGACTCCAAGAATTTTAGATAAGAGTGGATCTTGAAACAGATCCATAGATCAAGACTCTCCCAGTAATCAACCACGTTATGAATCAAGTAATGGTAAGAGAAATATGAGAAATTTGAAAGATATTTATGATGATTTGCATGTTAGCTCAAATTTTGCATTGCTTTCATTCCAACCTTCTTTGTTTGAACAAGCAATCAGAGATGAAAATTGGGTGCAAGCCATGGATGAAGAAATTGAAGCTATTGAAAAGAATGATACATGGGATTTGGTTGATTTGCCAAAGGACAAAAATCTCATTGGTGTGAAGTGGGTATACAAGACAAAGCTGAATGAGAAAGGTGAAATCAACATATTTAAAGCTAGACTTGTAGCAAAAGGATTCTCGTAGAAACTGGAAATAGATTTTGGAGAAACGTTTGCTTTGGTAGCCAGATTAGATATTGTAAGAGAAATTCTAGTCACAACAACTCAAAGCAAGTTGAAAGTATATAAGATGGATGTGAAATCAGCCTTCTTGAATGGAATTCTAGAAGAAGAAATTTATGTACAACAGCCTCTAGGATACGAAGTTGAGAGTAATGAAGAGAAAGTTTACAAGTTGAAGAAAACACTTTATGGATTGAAGCAAGCGCCTAGAGCTTGGTATAGCAAAACCGACAGCTACATGATCAAGAATGGATTTTGTAGAAGTAACATTGAACCTACCTTGTAAACAAAGGTAAATGAGCATGGACATATTTTGATTGTTTGCTTATATGTTGATGACATGATTTTTACAGGTGATTTTGAGATAGATTAATTTAAAGTAGTTTTGATTAAAGAAATTTAGATGACAAATCTTGGTCTCATGAAATATTTTCTTGAAATAGAAGTTGAGAAATGTGAAAAAGGAATTTTTATTTCTCAAAATAAATATGCCAAAGATTTGTTGAAAAGATTTACGGTGGAAAATTGCAAACTTGTCCCTACACCAGTTGCAACATGTACAAATTAAGCAAGGATGATGTAGGATCATATGTCAATCCAACTCTATTCAAAATATTGGTTGGAAACCTCATGTATCTCACAACTATAAGACCAGATATCATTCAAGGAGTGAGTTTGATTTCCTAATTTATGGAGATTCCAAATGACAAACATTGGAGTGCAGGAAAGATAATTCTAAGATACATAACCGAAACTAGAGATTGTGGCATAGTGTATGCAAGAACAGAAAAGACAGAATTGATTGGATATAGAGATAGTGATTTTCCATGATGTTTGGATGATAGGAAGAGCACTTTTAGTTTTGTGTTACATCGTGGTTTAGGTGTGACTTCATGGGAATCTAAGAAGCATCCCATTGTGACACTTTTGTCAATGGAAGCAGAATATGTAGCAGCAACATCAGCAACATGTCAACGAGGGTGGTTAAGAAGAGTATTTGATGGTTTCAAGAATAAACAACAAGGATCAACAATGATATATTGTGACAACACCTCAGCAATTGTACTATCCAGCAATAGTGTGCTTCATCAGAAGAGCAAGCATATTGATACTAGATATCACTTTATTAGAGAACTTGTGAGCAATGGAGAAGTTCACTTGAAGCCTTGTAAATCTAGTGATCAATTGGCTAATATATTTACTAAGTCATTAGCACAATATGTGTTTTAGTTTCATAGAAGAAACTTGGGTGTTGTAAGACTAGCTGAGACATAAACCAGTAGACATGTTTGAGTTTTCATGAGTAATGTTTTTGTTTAGCAGTCGTAATTAAGGGCAAGTGTTAACATAAGATAATTACTCATGCATGAGGAGTTGGGTAAACATAGAGAGTTAGTTAACTGAGTGATTGATTGACTGAGTATTTGAGTGTTGAGGCAAGTCAAGTTAAGTGGTAGATGCATTTTAGTGTGTGATTGTATATGGTTGCATGTCAAGGTGAGTAGCTAGTTGGAAAATGAAAAATACAATTCACCGGGTTCATTGTAATTATCATGTTTTGTGTGATCAATAGAAGAGCAACAACTCATGTTTTATTTGTCAATTCATGTTTTGTCTCCTTTTCCATTTCAACAATTTCTTGACAAAATCCTAGAAACATTGATCAGTTGATAATATTCATGGGGCATGGGCCCGCCCATATGAAGGTCTTAAACTAATCACTAAACTAATCATAAATTTTTGGTTTTAAGTAAGTGGGTTTTTATTGTTTTCAAGTAATTGGGTTTTCATTTGTATTAGTTCTCAACCTAATTTGTACTAGTGTAACATATTTTTCTACACTAGTGTTTAATTTTTCTAATAATTAGAAATTTTGATATACTTTTAAATAAAAATATTAAAAACAAAAGCATATACAAAAAGTTGATGAAAAATACAAAGTTCGAAAATGGACGTGTTTTGGTTTATACAAATCAAACTAAGAGGTTTGGTAATGCTAACCTAAAATCAAAGCGACTGCCTATCTCCTCTAGCACTTAGTTATAAAAATGTGATCCTAACAATTATTTTCTGAATTTTAATGCATCTTATTAGTTAAAATAACATATGTGCATCAAAACAACACCCACATATTTTAAATGGACACTTATTTCTAGAATGTGCTCTCTCTCTCTCTCTTTATATATATATAATCCCTCCTCTATACCCCTCTCCCGGACCTATTTCCCTAAGCCCCTCCTCTCACTTTACACCTTCCCCTATCCCTTTCTGCCTCTTATCCATGTTTCTCTTTTTCTCTCCATCTCCTTATCCCTTCTTTCTCTCTCTTTTCTAGACTCTCTCCCTTTAACAACCCTCTCTTTCCCCTCTCTCTCCCTCCCATGTGCGCGCTCACATCCCTACCCTCCCCTTCCCTCTCTCTCTCTCCCTCACTCACCCCCTCCATCATTTTCTCTCTTTCACAATCCCTCTCTCTTCCTCTCTCCCCCAACCTCCCATCTCCCTCCCTCTCTCCCTCTCCATACCTTTCTATCTCTTAATCTCCCTATGTTTCCCTCATATCTCTCAATCCCCCTTTCCTTCTCCCTTTCTCCATATATCTCCCTCTTTCCACTTCTCTCCCCTTCCATGTTCCCCCTCTTCTCTCTCTTAGTTGAATGATAATTAACCTAATCATTAAAATAATCATAATTTTAATGATTATTCTTGAAGAATTAGGATTATTTCATTCATATAATCATAAATTTAATGAAGGTACTAACTTGATCATTAAAATAGTCATTAATTTTTTCTTTTTAGTGAGTAGTTCCCCTTTCATATTAGTTTTGAACTCCATTTCTACTTAATACAAAATTTCCCACTTATAATCATGTTGATTTTTTTCTAATTTCAAAATACGTAGAACAATCAACAACTAAACTTTAAAATCTATGTATTGAAAAAATTTGATATATTGTCAAATAAAAAAATTAAATAATATTTACATGTATATATATATATATATTATATATATATATATATAAGCGAGAAAAGAGAGAGAGAGAGATTATAAGTGTGTATAATTTCAATAATAGTGAAAGTGTAAAGCATACATGGAAAAATTTGGTTGAAAATGAAGGGATTTGGTAAAGAGGATGTGTTTTCTTTAATCGAAACCAAACAAGGGTTTGTTAGTGTGAACCTAACAAAAAATCAACTACCTCCTCCACTACGTGGTTGGAAAAAGGTGATCCCACCAATAATATTTTTTTAATTAATAATGTGTGGTATCTTATTAATTTATAAAATAAACATGTTGCATCAATATTATATATATATAATATATTATATATATATATATATATATATATATATATATATATATATATATATATAGAGAAGAGAGAGAGAGAGAGAGAGAGAGAGAGAGAGAGAGATTGATTTATAAGTGTGTAATAATTTCAATAACAGTGAAAGTGTAAAGCATACATGGAAAAGTTTGGTTGAAAATCAAGGAGTTGTAAAGATTGATGTGCTTTCTTTATAGAAACCAAACCAAGGGGTTTGTTAGTGTGAACCTAACAAAAATCAACTACCTCATCCACCACGTGGTTGGAAAAAGGTGATCCCACCAATATATATATTTTTTAATTTAATAATATGTGGATCTTATTAATTAAAATAACATGAGTGCGTCAAAATAATCCACACACACATATTTCTATAGTATGCATGATCTCTCTTTCTCTCTCTCTCTATCCAAACTCCTTCTCTCTCTCTCTCCCTCCCTATCCCTTTCTCTCTCTTACTGCTCTAATATTTCCCTGCTATATCTCTCTCCCCCTTTCCTCGTCCCTTTCTCTCTCTCTCTCTCTCCATATGTATCCCTATTTCTATCTCTCTAAACTTCCATGTTCCCTATTATTTCTCTCTTCGTTACCGCATATCCCTTTCTACCCTCATATATGTCCCTCCTATATCCATCTCTACATATTTCCCTAATCCCCCTCTATAATTACCCCTTTCTATCTCTCCCCATCTCCCAATCCCTCACTTTATCCTTTTCTCCCTTTCCCTAACACCCCCTCTCTTCCTTTCCCATCAATATCTCTCTCAATTATGCCCCCTTCTCTCTCTTTCTCTCTCTGTATGTATTCCTCCACACTCCCTCTCTAGCTAAGCGCCCCCACCCTTCACTACCCCTTTTCTTATCTCTTCTTCTTTACCAGACTCCCCCCATTTGTCTTTTGATCTTTGTCACCCTGTCCATATTCCTCCCCTCT
This sequence comes from Pinus taeda, assembly GCA_000404065.3. NCBI lineage: Eukaryota > Viridiplantae > Streptophyta > Pinopsida > Pinales > Pinaceae > Pinus > Pinus taeda. The sequence goes on from APFE031613109.1 coordinate 18,984, forward strand.
TTTTAATTCCCTTTAACCATCACTCACTCTCTCTCCCTAATTCCATCCTCCCTGCCCCATTCCATATCCCTCTCTCACTCGCTCTTATGTCTCCCTCTTCCTATCTCTTTCTCCCTTTCCATATTACCTGCTTTATCCCTTTCTTCCTTTCTACATGTGTCACACTCTCGCTTTCACTATCCCAATTATGCGAATTTTGAGGTATAAAATAGGCCTCCTAAGGAAAATAATAAAAAATTAATAAAAATAAATAAAATAAATTTTATTAATTTTGAAACGAAAAGAAAGAAAACTACATATTTTTATTATATTTTTTTAGTTGCATCCTTGTAGTACTACTCAAATTTTAGGTGTGTGCACTTGATGAATGAATAAATAGATTTTTCATCCAATGAGTACCCACTATGCATACTTTTGAATGAATCAAAACCAGCAAAAGCCAAATTATATGAAAAAATATGTTGCAAACACATTTTCTCATGTATTTTGGATTTTTCGTGGTTTTGATTCACTCAAAATTATGCAGAGTGGTTACTCATTGGATTCATAATCTGATCCCCATCTACCTCTCTTCCTATCCCCCTTTCCATATCTTCCTCCATTTCCCTATTCCTCCCAACCTCTCCTACACTTTCTTTCCCCATATTTCTCTCTATTCCTCTCTCCCCCTTAAGCCTCCTTCCGAACACCACCTCTTTGTCTCTCTCTCCCCTTACTTCTTCCCCCCCTATCTCACCATTTCCCTATCACTTTATGTCTTTCCTCCTCCTCCCACTCTCTCTCTCTCTCTCTCTCCCTTTATATTTCCGTCTTTCTATCTTTTTCTCCCATTCATTATTCCCTTATATCTTCTCTCTATTTCTTTCTCTATTCCCTTTTATCTCTCTCTCTTTGTGTGCATGTCTTCCTCCTATATGAATTGTGGGAATTTTGAAGTAACAAATGGGCCTCAAAGTGAAAAAGATACTAACAAAATGAAATTTAGAAAAACCAATACCATTCAAGATAATGATGTCATCCGCGAGGGTAAATATATTTTGAGGGAAAATAAATTAAATTTATTTAATCATATTTTTACTTATCTTCTCATAGGTTAATTAAAACTTTAAGTGTGTGCAATCATTCAACGTGGAATCATATTTTTCATTTAACGAGTACCCTCTTTGCAAACTTTCTAGTATACCCACATTGAGAAAAATTCAAAATAAATCAAAAGACATGTTTGAAACCTGTTGTTTCATGTATTTTTATTTTTTTCAGTGTGGATCTACTAAAAAACATGCATAGGGGTTACAAGTTGGATGCAAAATCTAATTCTACATCCAATGCGTGTACATGCTTGAAATTTAAGTAATAATATATGGAGATAAGACAAAAACATAATAAAAGA
>APFE031613109.1:20791-79038 GCA_000404065.3 Pinus taeda
GGAGGCTCATTTTAGACCTCAAAATTTCCTTTATGACTCTCTCTTTCCTTCTCTTCCCCTAAGCCTTCCTCTCCTTCTAGCCCTTCTCCATCCATTTATAGCTATGCCCTACTCCTATCACTCTATCTATCACCAGTTCCATTGATTAGAGCCCCTTTACCTTAGCCCATCATGTTGTCTCTCTCTGACACATTTCTCTCTTTAACGTCCCTCTCTTTCTTCTCATATCTCTATTTTTTCTTCCATATCTCTCCCTCCTTCCTTAACCCATCTGTATATCCTTCTCTCTCTCCATATACATTTCTATCTATCTCCTTAACTTTCCATCCCATATCCCTCTGTGTGCCCTTGCCTAAGCCCCCCCCCCCAATCCTCCCACTACCCCCTTTTCCTATCTATTTCTCTCTATCTCCCTACATATGTATCCCTATTTATATGTCTCCCTCCATTTCCAAATTTTTGATCCTTTGTCTCTCTCTCTTCCTTACCTAATATTTCTTGGTCTCTTCACATGTATCCCTCAAGTATCCCTCTCTCTTTTTCTTTATAATCCCCTCTCTCTATCTACTTGTCTTTATACCCCTTTCTATATCTTCCCCTCTTCTTATCCCTCATATTATTTCTTTATCCATTTCATTATTCCCCCCTCCCCTCATTTTCTCTTAGCTCTCCCTATATCTGTTTACCACCCCTCTGTCTATCTCCTTCCCCTTTCCCTAGTGTGTGTGTAAGCCCCCCTCTCTCAACCCAATTTCCCTATCCTTTTTTATCTCTACTAATTTTCCCATCCATTGTTTTATCTCTTTCTCCCCTTCCCATATCCCCCCACTCTCCTTGTCTCCTCCATGTTTCCTTATTTCCATCTCTCTCACTATGTATCCCTCTTTATATCTCTCTCGATTTCCCTATTCCTATATTTCTCTCTCTCGATATAAATACCTCTCTCACCCCCCGTCTCCCTCCTCCCTTCTCTCTCTTTCTCTCCCCCCCAACCTCCATTCACCCATCTCTCCCTTCATTTCCCTCTCCCCTCCCTTTACCTATCCCTTTATCTCTCTCCACTTTCCCATAGCTATTTTTATGAATAGATGAATGTGAACTTGTTTTTTATTCTTCTATCAACACATGTGAATTATCTTTTAAGTAACAATTTTTTTTCTTACGCCATGTCAAAAAACCTAACATGGATTTTCGGGAAAGGTTGAAACTAGAAGAAATAAATACACTCAAATTTCTAAGAATGCACACAAATTCTTCAAATTTTAAGGCTTCCACACTTCCATTACAACGAAATTAGGTAGCATCTCAATGAGAAGTCCCATTATGTGTGTGTGTGGTTGTGTGAGTAACAAATATATCTTATCGTATTGAAAATATGTTTAGAGTGTTGTGTGAAGAGATGTAAAATTCCTTCCATGTTCAACATGTAATCCAAGCATGTCATTTAAAAATGTAGTAATAACGAGAGAATATTTCAATCTATCTATCTATCTATCTATCTATCTATCTATCTATATATATATATATATATATATATATATATATATATTATATATATATATATAATATATATATATTAATATATATATATATATTATATATATATGATAATATATATATATATATATATAACCCAATATGAGGGATTTGTGTAGATTGTAAAACCATTCCGACTTTAGATCCATCATGCTTTACGAAATCCTTGAGGTGTAAACCTTGAATTCTAAATAAAAATATATATGGAAATGTTTGCACCCTAAGGGATTTCATCCCTATTGACATGTGATACATTCAGAGTTAAGATGGATCTATGATAATCATTAGAGAGATAATACTAATTTGGGATAATATATTAATGCTTATGAGGTATAGACTTGTTGGTTTGAGTGCGTTTAGTCTTCTTGTAGTGGATATAACAACCTCCAAAATTTTGTGTTGCATCAAAATTTCAGATCCTTCCTCGGTTTTCCTTTGATGGTTACAAACACTTGAGCTCACCCCATGAGATCTTGTGAAGTCCTTTTCATCCTTTTTTCTTGTTTGGCCAACAATTTTCTTTTGGCATGTTGTTTCTTTGTCATGCTTGTGATCCAATTCTCATGAGTTTGAAGGTTTGACTTTGTGTGTTTGTGTTGTCTTTGGCATGTGAACATTTGTCGCACTCAAACACAAAATTGTAAGCATAGTCGCGCAAGTGTCGACACAGTCATCCGAAGGTTTATCACAAGTGTCGCACTTGTCACTCTCAACTCCAAGACAATCTCACTAAGGGCATGATTTGTCTTTTTGTAATGGTAGTTTATGTTTTCTTTTTGTTGAGTATGCTAAGTGTGTGTTCATAATGTCAGTTTGCAGAAGTTCACTTCGTTTCGACACTTAGCCATATTCATAAAAACCTCCCTGACTAGAAAACCTCTTCTGCTAGATCTTCACTGAATTACAATGCACACTCTCAGCCCCCAGTGACCTTGATTTGTCAATTTGTCAATTGAACTATGCTTTCCTCAAGCACAATCATAAAACCTCCTCTTTTCTCACCAAGAACCTGCACTACTTTGATACCCAGGTTTGCACTCCTCTCCAAATTCACGCAAACAAGACGAGCTAGTCATTTATTGCCTTGCTCTCTAATGTTCCCTAAAATTGTGTAGAGTTTCTTAGATGAACCTTGCTGCCTTGCTCTGCTCTGCCTCCAGAAATTGCGCACACATGTCAGGTAGTTCCTCTACTGCCTCTCTTTCACTATCTTGAGAAATTGTGTAGTCATGGTCAGTTGCCCTCATGCCATACTGCTCTGTCTTCCCTCCGGAAATTATGCAGAACTGACCAACAGTCCCTCTATAGGTCACTCTGTCTTCCTTTTGAAAACTCCACAGAGGCTGCTTCCCTCAAGGTCCCACTTTGCGGCTAACACTAGTGACTCTCACTATGCAATCTTACCTCCTGGTGATCACTATGTATATTTTCCCGATAGTGTAGGTTGTCCTCCTGGAATGCCTCATTCCAACCTGAGCTATATTCTACACTATCTCAGTGAGTTTTCCTCCCTCCCTATCACTTGGAACATGAGAACAATGCATCATGCTAGACTAGAAGGTTTTGGATTTGATGTCATCATGTCTGAGTGAATTACATGAATAGGTACACTGGTAAATCATCTAAGATAAATAACGAGAGCACATGTTAGAAGAGTTGCTTGCAACTGGATGAATATATCAAGCATATAAATCCACAAACAAAGGGAACACATGCATTGACCCATCAACCAAGACCAAGACCATCGAAGACCTTGTAACACTATTGCATGCAGAGGTGAAGACAAAGAACATCAAGAGTACATCCATCACTCGGCAGCACAACAACTTGACATGGAGACCACAATCAACTAGTACATGTCAACAGTGTCATGTCAAGTAGTGTCATGAGTTGTCTTGACCACATAACCATTATGGTCCATATCCGTTGTAAATGAATGTAATGGAATGTGAAGTCCAATGGATGCACGCAAGAATTTCAAGAGTCATGTCATTTGAAAAGTCATGGGAAGTTGAATAGTCATGAGTGTATTCTAAGAGTCTCAAGGGTCAAGCATCACCCTATGCTATATATACCCCTCCAATTGTATGAGAAAAGGACTTTTCACCTTGGCTCCTCCCACATAGCCTTCAAAGTTTGTAGTCAGTTCTTTGGGAAGTGAAGAGTGGCTTCAATCTCCTATTACTCGGACTAGTGATGTATGTTGTACATATGTGTCTTGGGACTTTTTCTTAATTCATAAGCCTGTTTTAGGCCAGCGCATTTTCACACATGTTTTGTAGATGTTTCTAACTCTTTAGACATTTGTAATGCATGTTTTCTTAACCTATACTAAGATAGTTGAACTACTTTGGTTATTTTAGTACTTACATTGTTGAATATGTGCTGTATTGTTTATCACTATTGTCTTGTCGATGTTGACTACTCTGCAGGGCATTGACAGACCATTCTTGCCTTTCTTGGTTATAACTATTGTCACCTCCATGTGGACTACACTGTTGGATAGTGCATGTATTTTCCTTTGCACTTTGGTTTTAATGACTGCCACACCCACTATGGACTACTCTATTGGGTGTTGGTCAGAACCTTGTTATTTCGCGTGTGTCTCTCCCTGGGTGGTACTACTGCCTCTCATATAGAGGCTCACTTTTACCCTCTCGTTTACAGGAAGAGAACCCAGAAACAAGTTACATTACGCACTCAACAAGATTACTCACCTCTCTTTTTGAAGATACAGGAATAACATTGTCATTTGTTGCACAACAAGAATTAAGGAAAATCTCTAAGATATTGGAAATTGGGCCATTGTATCGGATGGGTCTCCTACACCAAACAGTGTGAGGTCTAGTTGGGAATTCATACTAGGGAGCTCCCCTGAATGTTGGCATGTCCAACACCATCAACATTTCTAGTGCCAGAAGGAGGGTCGCCAATAGTTTATGGCTGAATTTCCTACCAAACCACTTATCTATCATCTGGTAAAAGTAGTAACATGAACTCCCTCTTTTCCATACAAAACCTTGAAGTTGGTTATTCCTCACCTCCAATACTCGAACAATAAATTTCATATAAACACATTTGCGTTGTCCGTCACATCAACCATTAGTTTGTTAAATCTATTAGCTGATTCTAGGAGTGCACACTCTTCCCTCCTGAGAGAGTAAGAAAAATACTACTCCCATAGGAGTTGTGGTCTCATTTGTTGAAGAAGAAACCCTCACCACTCTTGAAGAGCTCTCTGAAGTCGTTGAAAATGAAGAGGAACCTTCATTTTTTCTAGAAGGAGAAGAACATAACCTTGTACTCTTGGGCTCAGGTTCCGGTGAAGGCAACGAAGGGGAAGATAATGGAGGGGAAGACAATGGAGGAGGCGAAGGCGGAGACAGAACAATAGATTCAAGGGTTGAACCATCAAATTCATAAGAAGAGGAGGAGGATGAAGAAGAGGACAACATGGCTAAAAAAAGAATGGAATGGATGACACAAGGCCCATTGGAACTCTTAGGTGTCTTACATAAGATTCCAACACAAATAGAGAAGTTATTAAGAAGGTATGACCCTAGCAGAGCGGTGAAAGTGGAAGATCATCTAGACACGTTCTACCTACATCTGTAGGCACTTGAGGTACGTTATGATGATGTTGCATGTAGACTATTCCAATGTACCTTGGATAGTAGAGCAACTATATGGCACCAAAACCTTCCTGTCAACTCCATTTAGAACTTGGGGTTGTTCAAAAGAATTTTCCTTGAGAAATTTTTTAAGGACAAAACCCTATAATATGGAATATATTTTACGAATAAGTACATCTTCCCTAAGTGGGTAGTTACACTTAGAATAACAGAATTCAAGATATTTAACCTTTTCCTACAATAGATAGACAAGAAAAAGGAATCTACTTGTGATCCTTCGCTTTCTTTGATCTCCTTTAAATTGATCTTGTCGCTCCCACTCAAACTGAATTCACTCAATTGGTACTTGCCAACATAAATATAAGACGCCAATAATTGAAGCACATGATCTATCTACTATAAAAAAAATGGAATTTACAACATTTGAACATACATTCATCATAGCTATAGAGAAGAATATGGGAAAAGGAACAAACAACTTTATTGATTGATAGAAGGAGAAGTTACACCCAATGTGGTTTGATCCTGTGTCACTCATCCATGTTAGTCCAAACTCACATCACACCAATAACACATCAATCCAACAACATAACATTACTTGACAATGATTTCAAGTCTCAAACCAATAGTATTTCTCTACAATCCATGTTTCAGCCTCTTGATCACTACGATGAGTGGTCAATTTATAGGGAAATGCAAGAGGTTTTGTCATAAATTGGGCATTGAATGGTTTTCCATAATTGGAGTTAGTTTCCATGGAGAAAGGGTTGAGAGGGTAGAGGGTTAATTGATCCATAGCCTATCCAAAGTTGAGCTCATAGTATGGGATAAGAGTTGGAAATCCTTCCAGAATGCTATAGAATCAAGCAATATTCCAAGAGTCCTTTGTCAATTTCGCTCAGCCTTGCCTAGTGCAGGTCCAAGTGGGCCTAAGTGCATTGCAGTGTAGGTCTGAATGGGCCTACCTAATATGCAGCATAGTTGCACCTGACCAAGGTTGCACTAGTGTCCCAGGAGGCATTTCAACATGGTTTCAAGCTAGGAAACTTTCATGCATGAAAGCATTTGATTTGATGACTTGTCTAGGGAATGTAGCAACTGAATTAGGGTTTGATGAGCCCTATTTGTATTGATATAATTTTCAAGAGTGATGTTCCCAAATATACCTATAAAAAACACCGCATGTTCCTAAAATAGTTGGGCAGTCTCAAGATGGAGAAAAAAGAAAAGGTGAAAGATTTTAACAAGAGGTTTAACCATATCTTAAAAAAATTCATTTCAAACACCAAACCTCAAGACTCCATCATAGTTGACTACTACAGGTCTATGCTATCGACCACCATTGTGTAGTTCGTTAAGAAAATTGTGAAACTAACACTTTTGGAAAATTGCCAAGAGGAAATTGATGTGGAGAAATACATGCACCGTATTAGAGTCATTGTAGATGACAAACCAACTAAAGACTCCATAGATACGGGTAGGAGGTCTCAGAATACTATGAGTAAGGAAAAGGAAGAGGAATCAAGTAAAATCGAAAAACTTACTCCCCTCACCAAGTCCTTGACAACCGAAGTTTCCAAACTCAAACAATGGATGAGCGAGACAACCGTAAATAGTAGGCCTCCCAAATTTGCACAGAAGAAGAACTCAGCTTCAGGCAGTAGCGATAGTCACTTGACCAAATTTGTGTAGATATCTAACCTTGTGTTCACCTTAGATGTAATCGCAACAGATAATTATTGTACGTTTGATGGCGAAAGGAATTCAAAGAGGACTTCCCAAGGATGGAACCAAGGAATGAGCGCCTTGGCTGCACAGTTGACTGACCAATTTATGGCTAGTGAGCTAGCTGAGCTGGAGGGTGAAGATGTAAAGGAAGTTTTTGCATCTGATGAAGCTCCAAGTGTTGGGCATGTAATCAACATGTATCAATGTTCTAACGCTTTCGAGAAGACAACCTCCAAGAAGGAGCCTCTGAGAGATCATCCAAATCCAAAGCAAAACAATCGCTACAGTTTGAGTATTCAAGGGGCCCCCACTACTTTTGAGATTCTGAGAGGAAAGGTAAGACAAAATATGCTCATAATAGTTTATCTATCAGTCAGCTTGACAGGGGAAACACAAAGGAAGTCCAGGAAGACATCTACCACTAAAAGCACATCTGTGAGTAGTAAAGACAAAAGAAGCCCGTGGGACAAAACGAACACAAGTCTACCCCCAGACATCTCACTGAGTCTTCCCTCTCTCAATTACAAAATTGTTAAATACATGAAAAAGACCTGCATGAACATCTCCCTTTATGAGTTAACCAAGATCACGAGTCAGTGGGACATTGTGTTAGTGATAGTAGTACTAGTAGTACTAGTGTGACAAGTGCTTCTTGTACAAGTAATATGTGGACCCTATACTTTGACGGATCCAAGACAGAGGAGGGCTCTGAAGTTGGTTGTGTTTTGACTGACCCGTTGCAAGGGAAACACTTAGTCTCAAACCTCCTAGATTTCAAGTGCACAACAACACCGCCAAGCATGAGGCACTCATTTTGGGCTTACAGAAAGCCATAAACCTCAAAGTTGTTTTTCTTAAAGTAGTAGGTGATTCAGAGATCGTGGTACATCAAGTATGTAACACCATACACTATGTTTCACTCCATCTTAAGAGTTACGAACAAGAGGTATGGTTTCTTATCTCTAACTTCCAAGCTTTTAATATTATCTTTGTACCAATAATGTGTAATAGAACTGCAGATGCTCTGGAAAATGTAGCTACAAGGATGACACCGCTTATGGATTGATTTTCTGTTGAAATTTTGTATAAGCCATCTATTTCTAAAAACATCAGTAATTTATCTTTTTTTGATGATGATCAACAGATATTGCATTTCATGGACAATGCTGACATCTTCAAGGACACAACAATAGATGAAGACAAGCACAAGTAGTCTGTGCAAAGTGCAGTTGATGACAGTAAAGGAAACCTCATCCCCAATGCTGTGGTATCACTCAAGACGCTGTATGACCTGTAGAATTTATTTTAAGGGTTGGTAAATGCCAAAACCCACAGTTTCACAATGTTGTATGAATAGAACAACTTGGGAACTACAAAGATCCAATGTTCATGAATCTCGGTACATGTTGCACACTCGAAGAGTAGCAACATTTTGTCTGTCTGTTCAAATAGTATCGTGATGTGTTCACATGGACATATGATGACTTGAAAACATATGACATGTGAATAATCCATGAAGTCATTCTAATCAAAGAAGGGGCCAAGTTGTTCCAGCAGAATCTAAGGAAAGTACATCCATCACTTGATCCCCTCATACAAAAAGAATTGAATAACTTGTTGGATGCTTAGATCATTAAAAAGGTTCATCATTTCAGATGTGCTTCAAACTTAGTCCCTATCTGAAAGAAGTTTGGAGAGATTCACTTGTGTGTTGATTTCCAAAATCTTAACAATGCCTCAGAAAAAGATAACTACCTAGTCTTGTCTATGGAGCACATATTACAGACAATATATGGAGTAGATATGTTCTCTTTTCTAGGCAGCTTCTCAGGATACAATTAGGCTCTAGTAGTAGAGCCTAATAGACTGAAAACACCATTTCGTACCAAGTGGGGTATGTTTGTTTACCATAGAATCTCATTTGGGTTGGTAAATGCAAGCAATACATTTCAGCATGCAATGGACATCACTTTCGGTGGGCTCACTGGACAGAGCATAGTGGTCTACCTCGAAGACATCATAGTCTTCTCTAGACCTCGGTTAGACCACATGTGCCATTTCAAGAAAACATTTGAGTGATGTTGAAAGTATGAGATATCCTTGAATCTGAAGAAGATCGTATTCCTAGTGTCTGAGGGTAACCTCCTTGGGCACATCATTTCCAAGAGTGGGATCAAGGTAGATCTAGACAAATTCTACACCATCATGTAGATTCCTTATCTCGTGAACAAGAAAGTTATGCAATCCTTCCTGGGTAAGATCAACTTCGTCAAAAAGTTAATCTCTGATTATGTGCAGATTGTGAAACCCATTCAAGAGATGATCAAGAAGGACACAGTGTATAGTTGGGGAAAGAAGGAAAATGAAGCATTTTCTCTGGTTAAGCATGCTATAGCAGAGGTGCCTATACAGTACAACCCAAACTTCAACAAATATTTCTTTCTCTACACATTTGCTTCTAATTCTTTACTTGTTGTTGTTCTCACTCAGAAAGATGAGTTGAACAATGAAAGACCTATCTCTTTCATGAGCTCAAACTTGCAAGGTCCTGAACTGACCTACCTTGCTGTGGAAAAACAAGCATATGTTGTATACAAGGCAGTTGAACATTTCTTACCCTACCTCTTAAATAATTAGTGCATTGTCTTTGTGCCACATCTAGTAGCCAGATCATTGCTTGTTCAACAAGAGTTGGTGAGAGGTGGACAAACTAGATGATTGGACTACAAGAGTATGATCTTGACATCAAGACAGTTCACACCATAAAGGGTCATTCTCTTTTCAAATTAGCAGCCGATGCAGTACATGCACAAGAGGAAGAAGTAGAGCTCGTTGGCTAGGAGCAAGAAATTGAAATGTAAAATGTTGAGCAAGCCCCTGCCACTTCACACATAAATTCTTGGAACATAGACATGCACCAGTACCTTGAGCATGGCGCCATGCTCTCTCACCTATCTATTTGATATAAGAGTGCACTCTGACTGAAATATTTATCTTACTAGTTGGTGCACGAACTGCTTTACAGAAAACATCATAACGATGTTTTTCTCAGGTGTGTGGAGGCACAAGGTTTGGAAAGGGTGTTACGTGATCTCCATGATGGACAAGCCATGGGTTGTTTCATGGGAAACACAGTAGTGCACACGGGCATGTGGGAAAATTTCTACTGGCCTACATTATTCAAATATGCACATGCCTATGCCCACAATTGCCCGGTCTGTCATAGATGTGCCGACAGAAAATGAAGGTCAACAGCCCTGTTGTAGCCTATTACAATGGATGAACCAATTCAACAGTGGGGCTAGGACATCATTGGGGATATTTTCCCACATTCGTTAAAGAATCACCACTACATATTAACTTCTATATATTACTTCACACAGTGGATAGAAGTAGTTCCGCTCAAGCATGTGAATGACCAGGAAGTCATCACCTTCCTAAGACAAAACATCAGGGTTTAACATTCCTATATCACTTGCTTTTGACAATGCAACATAATTTTCTTTGTTAAATATTTATGAATTTGCATTGCAAAATGGTATTGTGTTATAGAATTTAGGTAACTACTACTTGCTGGGAAATTGTCTTGCTGATTCTACAAACAAAAATCTTATCAACATCATAAAAAAGACCATTTATCATGAAAAACGAAAATAGAATTCCTCTCTAGTGAATGCTCTATGGGCTGACCGAGTCACACCCAAACCTTCTCTGAATACCTCCCCCTACTTCCTAGTAAACAGAAAATAAGCCATCCTCCCTCTAAATATCTACTTGTCTTTTGTCTTGTTATCCCAAGAATCTCAAGGAAAGTCGTGTCTATTGGTTCCATGTAGGATGGACACATTATAAAAAATACAAGAAGAAAGGGTGAAAGCAAAATAAAGGTTCACAATTCACCAAAACCATATCAAGAGATTGTTCGACAAGAATTTTGCAGGGAACACCAGCTTCGTTGTGGGTGACCTAGTATTGAAGTGGGATAAACCACAAGAAGACAAACGAAAACATATGAAGTTTTAGTCATTGTGGATTGGCCCGTTGAAAGTTCATGAGAATCTTGGCCAACACACGTATCATTTACAATCACTTAACAAGAATATTGAATCTCTCCTTGTCAATGGCCAATACTTAAAATTTTATTTTCAATTATCTTTCATTGTGCCCCACACCATGTACATACTTAGTTCATTGTTGTTTTGTTATTTTCTTTTATTTTCTTCTTTAATTGGTTGTTTTAATGTTTTCTTTGTTGATTTTCTTTACTTTTCTATCCCCTTTTTTGTTTTGTAAATAAATATTTTGTCGTACTGTGTTTTGGCTTCTGAATGTGCATGTGGCCAAAGTTCAAAGATTCTTGTGACATTGCATCTCCTGTCCAGTCCTATGTTCATCTTCTTTGTGCTTGGTTATAACTTTTGGCCAACGAGGTCTTGACAAAAAATATGAACGACTTGTAAGGAATGTTTTAGTCAAATTATGAACCCTTGTATAGTTTGGGAAACCTCATGCCTATACTCAATTTTCTTCTCTATGTGTTCAAGCTTATCCATGTAGTAGAAATGGAGATGGGGAAATCTAATTGTTTAAACTTGAATTAGAGGTCTTACATGCCTTTCTAAAGGAATAACCTATTCTACTGTCAATAAGTTGGGATCCCTCTTCTCCCCAAAAAATAAATAAGTTCCTATGCACAATCCTCTTTAAAAAATAACAAAGGTGAAAGAAGAAAAAGGCTTCCTGCACAAGGAGGTGAAGCAACCAATTCCACTGCGGTACTGTCAGGGTCACTAACAGTGGAGCAATGCTTTTGTTCCTACATGACTCCACCGGGTATTGTCCAGGCCTGTTGGTAGTAGAGAAACACCAGATATGAAAACTTATTACGCTTCCGACTTTGAAACACTATGATCTAGCTAAATTATTGTGTTGTGTTCAACTGATTTAGTATAAGGTGAACCTTGAATTTTTGTGGGGTAAGTATGGAAGACAAAGTGATCTACAAAATGAATCAATAGTTCCTGAATGGCCAATGCCCTGTGCTAAAAATGACCAAAAATGGAGAAGTTGGTATTCAACCAGTGTGTCGCCAAGTGTTGTAGCGACTGCAACACCCTATAAAATTTTGGCTTGCATCCAAATTTTGGAGTGCCCCTTTCTTTTCCTTTGATGGTTGCAAACATTTGAGCTCACTCCATGAGCTCTTGTGAAGTCTTTTTCATCTTTTTTTCTTGTTTGAATAGGTGTCATCTTTTGACATGTTCATTACTCTACCATACTTGTGATTTAATTCTGGTGAGTTTGAAGGGCTAGATTTGTGTGTTTGGGTGTTCTTCGCTATGTGAACATCCATCATACTCACACACAAAGTTGTAAGCACAATCATGCTAGTTTCATCATGGTTGTCCGCAAGTATATCATAAGTGTGGCACTTGTCGCTCTCAACTCCAAGATAGTCTCACTAAGGGGATGTTTTGTCTTGTTGTCATTGTGGTTTATGTTGTCTTATCTTTGATTATGCTAAGTGTATATTCACAATGTCAGTTTGTACAGGTTCGCATGCTTTTGAAACTTATCCATTTTCCTGAAAACTTTCCCGAACCGAAAACCTGCTTCGTCCGAACCCCGACTGAGCTGCACTGCGTAGTCTTAGCCCCGAGTAACCCTAATCTGCTGCTCGAAACTTGTAGTGCTTGAGGTTTTCCTCTAGGTAAGCTGCACTACACAATCCTAAGAAACATGTTTGTCTCCCATACTTGCGTAGAAACTGCCTTCTTGTCCAACTGAACTGTGAATTTCTCAAGCACAATCATCAACCCTCCTCTTTTCCCACCAGGCGCTAGCAATTCTCTGAGACCTAGGTCTATATTCTTCTCCAGATTGATGCAGAAAGGCCCAGCTAGTCATCTGCTGCCTTGCTTTGCATTGTTCCCCAGAATTGCGCAGAGCTACCTAGATGACCCCTGCTACCTTTCTTTACCTTGTCTCTAGAAATTTTGCAGACATGTATGTCAGTTCCTCTACTTGCTATCCTTCATTGGCTCCATAAATTGTGCAGTAATGGTTAGCAGTCCCCCTCTAGCACTTCTTTCTCTTCCATCTGTAAGTTGCACATAACTAACCAACAATCCCTTTGCAACATTCTTTGTCTTCCCTTTGAAAAATGTGCAGAGGCTTCCTCCCTCATAGTCCTGCCTTGCAACTGACACTAGTGACTCTCATTTTGCAATCTTTCCTTTTAGTGATCACTGTGCAATTTTTCCTGACAGTGCAGGTTGTCCTCCCAGAATGCCTCATTCTAGCTTGAGTTGTGCTCTACACTGTCTCAGTGAGATTTCATCCCTCCCTCTCACCTAGAACATGAGAACAATACATCATGCTAGACTTGGAGGTTTTTGATTCGATGTCGTCCCGTCATGAGTCAATTGTAGGAAAATGTACATTGGTAGATCATTGCGAGACGATGAACGAGATGAAGAAGTAGCACACATGCTAGAAGACTCTCTTTCAATTGGATGGATGCACCAAGCATATCAAGCAACAAGCAAGAGGAACACATGCATTGAACCATCAAGCAAGATCAAGACCATCGAAAACCCCCTAGCACTATGCCATGCAGAGGTGAAGACAAATCACACCAAGAGTACATCCATCAGTTAGTAGCACAAAAACTTGACATGGACACCATAGTAAGGTAGTACAGGTCAATAGTGTCATGTCGAGTTGTGTCATGATTTGTCTTGGCCACATAACCATTATGGGCCATATCCGTTGTAACTGAATGTAATGTAAAGTGACGCCCACTAGGCACACAAAAGAATTCCAAGATTCATGTCGGTAAGGTCATGGGAGGTTGAACAATCACGAGGGTGGTCCAAGAGTCACAAGGGTCAAGCATCACCCTTGGCTATATATACCCCTCCTAATATATGAGAAAAGGAATTTTCAACTCAGCTCCTACCACATATGCTTGAGAGTCTGTAGTCTTTCCTTTGGGGAGTGAGAAGTGGCTCCAATTTCCCACTATTGGGACTAGTGATATGTGGTGTACAAATGTTTCTTGGGACTTTTGGTTAATTCATAAGCCTGATTTAGTCCAACATGTTTCCACACATGTTTTGTATATGTTTCTAAGACTACTCGTTAAAAATTTGTAATGCATGTTTGCTTAACCTATACTAAGATAGTTGAACTACTCTGGTTATTTTACTACTTACATTGTTGAAGATGTGTTGTATTGTTTATCGCTGCCATCTCATCCATGTGAACTACTCCATAGGACATTATACATACCATCCTTTTTTTTTCTTGGTTATAACTACTGTCACCTTCATGTGGAATACTCTACTGGATGGTGTACTTGTTTTCACTTGCACTTTGGTTTTAATGATTGTTCCACCCACTGTGGATTACTCCGCTAGGTGTTGGTTAGACACTTGATGTTTTGTGTGTCTCTCCCTAGCTAGTAGTACTACCTCTTATCTAGAGGCCCACTTTTACCCTCTCCTTTAGAATAAGAGAACCTAGACATAAGTTACATTATCCACTTAACATGCATACTCAGCACACTTTTTGAATATACAAGCATAACACTCTCATGTACGCAACAACAACAACTAAGAAAAATCTCTAAGATAATGGAAATTAGGTGATTATATCATATGGGACTCCTACACCAAACGGTGTGAGGTCTAGGTAGGAATTCATACTGGGGAGAACCCCTGAATGTTGGTGGGTCTAGCACCATCAACAAGTTGCCACTAGGTCTAATGTTCAAACGTTATCGGGAGTAGTTGAAATGAAATTCATTTTTGCAGGTAACGAACTATGTTATTTTAGAATTAATGCTTACTTTATAGTTGTTTGGGGTTTGTTGGAAATTGTTGTGATATGCTCTCAACCTCTATCTCCAAGTTGGAATAAGTTGGATCTGAAAACACTTAATAAGTTTATTGTATTTAGGTTTGTAGGGGGAATAATAATTGAATGTGTTTGTTCTATGCGTAAATATTTTCAATTTAGTATCAAAGATAGAAGTTATGTGTTCAACTCCCTTATGGGAGGGTCCAAAAATATGTTACAGGTATGACCGTAATAAATTCTTGTGTATCTTTGGCTTGTTAGGATTATGAGCGATATGAGCACAAATTGAAGAATTCCAACTATCTTTGCGTACATTTTGTTGTCTCCATGCCAAAAAAATTAAATAGCATGACACACTATTTTGTAAATCCATGTGGAGCCATTGCACATGTCCTTTGATGATTTTCAATCACTTTCTGCATTTTCCAATCACTAAGGGACTTTATTTTGAGAGAGGTATGTTGGAATATTGACCAAGAAGTTGAGTCTGCTCTGTAGAAGAGGGAAACTTGGGAACTATCATTCCCATCACCATTATTATCATCGTGGGAAATAATATCTTCATTTTCATGCTATAACCAAGCTACCCATGTGGAGAAGTGACCACATCTCTTGATGTTGCATGAATTAATAATATTACATTAATTTATTTTGAACATGGAGTATATAGCAATTGAAAATTTTAATGACCATAATTTCTAAACTTGGAAGGTAAATATTGCATTGTAGATGATGAATACGAATTAATGGGATACTGTTAAATGCATTATAACACCCTTGTCTAACCCTTAGAATGTAAATAACATGTTACTGTGGAACCAGGTGAGTCTAGAAGGCCTCGTAATGTAGATATTTTAACATATCAATAAAAACAAATTATCTTAAGACCAAAAAATAAAAAGAAAATGAGTCTCAATGGGTGGGTGAGTTAAACAAACTTCAATTATCTAATAATCATATAAATTATAATTGTAGATGTTGCAACACCATCCAAAATTTTGGCTTACACTCAAATTTTGGAGCCTTCATTGGTATTTTTCCTTGTCATTGCAAACACTATAGTTCATTGCATGAGATTTCTCGCAATAATTTGGTCCCTTTTTCATGGTAGGTTAGCTATTGTCTTTTGGCATATTTGAATATATTACAGCTTTTGCAAGTCATTTATGATGGTTTCAAATATCGGTCTTTGTGTATATGATTTTTCCCAACCATGTAAACATTTTTCACATACATACACAAATGTTTGAGCATTGTTTCACAAGTGTCAACACGGTTGTCTGGAAGCCTATTTTGAGTGTCACGTTTGTTGTATTGTGTCATGAACAAGTCACGCAAATGAAAATCATTTTCTAATGAACTATGTTTTCATGTCATCAAAGTATGTTAAATGTGTAATCATAGTCAAGGTTCATCACAGTTCATCACCCGTCCCACACCTAGCCATTTTCGGAAAATATTCCCGACCGAGCATGTTAGCTTCACCAAACTACACACTGTACAATCTCAACCCTCTATGTTGTGACCTTGCTACTTGGAATTGTGCAATGCGTAGTCCATGTCCTCCAAGGTTGTTTCTTTGTGTAATTCCTTAGCCCAACTCTTGATCTTGACATCTAGAATTGTGCAGTTGTGTCTCCCATTTTTCCTTGAACTGCGCACTTCACATCTTCAACCCTCAAGATTTTTCCTTATCTTCTAGAATTGTACAATGCACTATATCCCTGCATCCCTCAGTACCCAAAAATGTGAATATTATTCTTCAAGTGTCCTTTCCCTCAGCCAGAACTCACTACCTCCATATGCACAGTTTGGTTCTTCAGCCTCCATGAGTTGCGCATTGCACAATCTCAGTTGCCTAGTCCCCTTTACCTCCTAAAACTGTGTATTTTGTCCTCCCAAGGCCCCATCCTGAAGCCTCGACTTCCTACTTTAACTACACAATTTTTTCTCTTAGTGGGCACCACACAAATTTTTCCCTCAGTGCAGAGTGCACAATTTTTTTACTTAGTGGGCAATGTGGAATTTGTTCCCTCAATGAGGACTACACAGAATTTTCCCTTAGTTTGGCCTGAATTGAACACTGTAAAGTCTTAGTGATCAAGATTGACCATTGGCTACTTGAGCTACGAAATTACACAGTCATTGGACCTTCTCTCTTGAATTGTCACCTAGTCCCAACTCAGTTTATGAATCCAAATGCTCTCTCTTAGGCTAGGGGTTTTCAGACTGATTTTTTCTCATCATGAGTGAGTTGTAGACATGGGTACACTCTTACACCATGACAATATGATGAATAAGGAGATGTAGAAGGGGAGTTGTAGAAATACATATTTGCAGCTGAAACATGCAAGCTTGTCTATCAAAGAAAAGCAAAGGGACACAAGTTTACAACTACCATCCAAGAATAAATATTGTTGAAGACTTTGCATCACCAAGCCATGTAGAGGACAAGAGAAAACATATCCAAGAAGACATCCAACACTCAACAACAGCAATGAATTGACATTGTCACATCACTAAGTAGTCCATGTCAACATTGTCATGTCATGTCATGTCATGAGTGGTGATACGCCACATCACTATTGTAGGCCATGTATATTATATGAAAATTGTAAAGTTGAATTTCAAAGGACACACAGGAATATGGAGAGTTATGTAAGTTGAAAAGTCATAGGAAGTTGAACATTCATGAGGGTAGTCAAAGAGTCACGAAGGGGAAGCATCACCCCTTGCTTATATAAACCCCCTCATTGTATGGCAAAGGAATTTTTCACGTTTTCTCCTCTTGCAATGCATTAGAGAGAGATCAACTAGTTCTTTGAAGAGAAATGAGTGGCTTCGATGTCCCACTATTCGGGCTAGTGATGTACATTGTAAACATGTTGCTTGGAACTTTTTCTTAATAACTAAAAGCATTTAAGGCAAACACATTCTTCATGCATGGACTATGAATGTTTGTAATACTATTTTGTGGATGTTTGTATTACATGTTTTCTCTCACATGTACTAAGATAGTTGAACTATTTCGGTTATTTTAGCACTCACCTTCTTGAGAATTTGTTGTAATAGTTTTTATTGTTGGCCCATCCTTGTAGGCTACTCCGTGGGATATTAGACAGATATGTCCCTATTTGTTGGTTGTAAACACCATCACATCCACTGTGGAATATTCCACTTGATGTTAGACAAATCCTTTTGGTTCATGTGTGTCTCCTCCTCAGTGGTACTATTACCTCTCACTTAGAGGGTCAGTTCACTCTCCCTTTGCAATAGAATAACCTTGATAAAGTTGCAACTACACACTCACTAAGCACACCTTCCTTCCTTTTTGGAGACACCATTCCATCCCTCTCCCGTGATGACAGTAAGAGCAAAGGCATATCTTTAAGATATATGGAAACCAGGGCGATATTATGGATGGGGCTCCTACACCAAACGGCCTGAGGTCTAGTTGGGACTTCACATCGGGGAGACCCCCTCAGTTGATAGTTTATCAGCACCTTCGACAAAATGGCACTAGAAGGAGGGCCAGATGAAAAGCTGATCCCATTGCATATGGTTTAAGTATCTTGTCTAAAATGGCTGATACACAAATAATACTCTCATATTGTTTCTCCAATTTTTCCCTTTGTCAAATTTTAGTCCCCGATGAGCTTCTTGATCACTTGTTCCAGTTAAAGTTTGATGGTGAGATGGAACATCCATAATCGAGCACATTTCCACTTTTCTTAAATTTTTCAAATATTACAAAATCAATGATGAAGAGTTGTCTTGTGTGCTTTTCTTCCTCACCGTTGAAGGTCGTGCTAATCAGTGGTTACATACCTTGCCACCTTCTTCCATTAACTCCCTTCATCACTTCCTCAACAAGCTTCGTCAAGCCTATGGTGGGTATAATTACCGAAATGTTTGTAAAAGAATCAATGTCTTAAGAATGAAGCCTGATGAATCATTTGAGAATTTTTTTGATTGATTCCTTTACCTGTGCTATTAAATTCCAGAAGAAGATCGAAATTGGGAATTCTTGAAACAAGAGTTTGAGCGCTTGATTCTCATCGCTTCACGTGGTGAACCTAAATCCCATTATTTTTCTACTTCCCAAACTCTTGTGAATATAAGACACCTCTAATTTCATAGGAGGAATTTACTGCTCCTTTTTTTATTTTCCTCCTCATTTTCCAGTTCTGGTAGGGGTGTCTCTCTATGATGGTAACAAGTTGAAAATTCCACAAATAAAATCTCAAGCCCATATTCTCATTCTTCTTCTCCTTTTCATGATACAAATTCAACGGAGGAAATTATTGAATGACTCATGAAGCCTATGGTGAATATTGACTCCTCCATTCTGCAAGATGATCTCACTATTCAAAACTCTAGTTATGTATTTTCATGACCATGTTCCTTGAGTATTTCTACTTTTCAATTTAGGATATATAAACCATATCCATTGGCATCAAGGGTCCATGATTAGAGACTATATCTAGGTTTGCAACAATTTTTGTGTATGAGCTTCAATAAATATGGTAGTTTCCCCTTTGCCTCACTGATGTCTCAAATTATTGAGAATCATGGAATGGTTATAATGAGCATCTGAATTGCAATTTTCTATCCAACATATCAATATGAAGGCCTAAATTACATTTTTCATACTTTGAAATTTGGTTTACATATCTATCACATGTTTTTGCCTTACCTTTTGAATTACTCAAAAGGTCATCTTAGTTATGTTATATGCCGTATGATGTCACAAAAGTTTATTCTTCATTATTTTATGGTCAATAGTTTTTTAGTGTCCAAAACAACATTTTACATGTCCATCAATTTTGTTAAGAGCTCTGTCCCTTGTTTTTCATGCCTAACCAATAGATATAGAACCTTGACCTACATGCTTACATGATAGTGATCAGATTTATAGCTCTAATTTGATGCTCAACAATAATGAAAATGTTAAATAATAAATATATCTTTTTTATGTCTAGTAGTATTACAAAGATCTGATTTTATGACTAACATCTAGTATGAACACCTAATTTATCATACGAAGTCCTTTATAGAAGCTTGATTTGTGCTTTATAAATTTTATGAAGTTGTTACAGAGGTCTAACTAGTAAAAAGATTGCCAAGATTGAACCTAGTGCATTGAATGACAATGAAGTAGATGAAAACTCGATATCAAAATTCGAAGACAAAAAAGATGGGATTAATGGTTTGTCAGCATGAGATCTCATTTTCATTGCTGATAACCCTCTTTATGGTTTATTTATGGTCAAGGTATTACATACAATGATAATTCAACACCCTTGAAAGGAAGCAGTGTAAGGCACAACTTTGTCATGGCAAAAGAAACAAAAAAATAATGAGTCAAAATAAAGAGTACTACTTCAAATAATGTGCCATTAACCACAAGGAGAAGGTTTGGATGAGCACCTTTATAGTTACAATAGTGGAGAGGTTAAGGAAGTATTACCTAAAATTGAAAATCACTAAGAGTTGTTGACATCAATCCCTATTAGACAGAATTCATGCAAGATATGGATTTTGTAGTGAACCAATAGGGAGACTCTTCACTCTAAACAATAGACCTAGGATATAATTGTGGGATTTTGAAACAAATTTACTTGAGGATTATGTAATCAGACAACTTGTAGAGAATAAAGAGTAGTGATTTTTGAACTTAAAACGTTGTTGATGATGGAGGACATCTACTAAAATGTTGACTTATTATGAAACAAAAGGTTGGAAAGTGGAGTCCTTGTAGTGTCTTGGACAAGGATAAATTTGTGTAGGTCTTGATAAAAGAGTAGAATCCTAAGGTGCTTTCTAGAATGAAGTATGGATGGCTGTAGTAGCCCTTGCTTATGTACAGCCTTGGATGAAAATTTTGAACTAGAATAATAGTTTCTCAATCCACTGTGAGGAGGAGGCATTACATGGTGTAATTCAGAATTATAATTTCTTATGGTAGTTTCACTTTGTGTCAAATAAATCCTTCTACGTTGGTGTAAAATATTAGGACATACTTCATCAAAAGTGTACCTTTCTTTATTCTTGCAGGAGTTGTTGCAATACTTCTACTTTTGGCAATTTCATAACTTTGTCAATATGAAATTTCAGTTGTTTATCTAACAACATACATGAATGTATATTGGGCATATGTGTTTTTATTTAGTTTTTCCATAGTATCTCTAACAATAAACAATTTTTTATATGCATAATGGTTTTTCATGGTAAACATTATTTGCAGAACCATTGTTTTGTATATATTATGCATGTCAATTATTTAATTTATGGTCTTTGATCAAATTAGCTAAGAACAAGTTGATTAAGTGTTAGTTATTTTTATAATTTCCAATTGTTGGAGAAGGTTTATATGTAGATGAGTATGTCTAGAGGTCCTATAAGATTTCTTATGCAGATGGTATTGAAATTGGTCCAATTTCTTGTTTACAAGAGCCTCCAAATCTTGATGATTCTTTAATGCAGAAGCCTAACAGGAAAGGGAAACCTTGGGCAGTTTAAATCTTTGATAAATTTGATTTTATTTGATTAATAGACATTTTTTGATATAATTATCATTTTATGGTATACGTTAATTTTGTCATTGGATGTGGAGAATAATAATTAAGTTTTATGAATTGTCATTATTCCTCCCTAATGGTTTTGTAGAATGTTATTCAGGTAGGCTTCTAATCTAATACGTTGTTTCACAAAACTTTTCAATTGGGTTGTCTATACTTTGGGTCTTTTGTTGTACTCTTTGTATATTCTATTCTATATGGTTATACTTCCCATAGGAAGACACACTGGCTTGGAGGAATAACATCAATTACTGTTGCTGTTCTTGGTAATTAAATTTTTCTGGATTGTGCTGCAAATTTCCATTTAAGCTAACATGTTCCATAAACAAGGTCTATATATTTTTGTTATGGGAAAAGACATAATTTTCTAGGCTGATTAACTTGTGATGTACATATATTAATATAATATTGTAATATAGTTTTCAAAAGTGTTTTGTCTAACATGATTTTTGTCTCCGGATCCAAATGTAGGAGCATGTTTTCACTTTGATCTTCTCAAAAGTTGAATTGTTGATTTATTTTTGGCTAGAATATACATAGTTTTCTTGATATTCATTGGATTACATTATTGGTATGTTATGAACGGAATTAATTGATTTGTGCTATTTGTAGTTTTGAAGGTATTTGTTTATGTTTCCATATGGTTATGTTGTAGGTAGCTTGGTCATCACTTTAGCTATGTAGTGGTGGCTTCACTGTTGTTAGGGGAAACTGTTACTCACCATTTATCTATTTTGATTCAATCAACTAGAAGGAGATATTCTTTGGAGAGCACTCTTATTTTCTTGAGGGACGGATTTAGGAGGGAAATAATTGGCAGTTTTTCAAGATTCTCCAAAGGCTATGAATCAAGTGCAAAGCATAACAATAGTGTTGAATCTTCTCAAATTGGAACTGCTATAGAAGCTATATGTCAACTTAATGCGAAAAGTCAAAGTCATGGTGGGGAAACTTGGAATGGTATGACACATTCTGGAGTTGAAGATTCTCAAGAAGACATATATAGTGCTAAGATCTTGGATAACAGAATTCCAAGTTTGGTAATGCACAATAGTTATTATCCTTCCACTACAATGAAGTCTGACAATGGAGTAACTTCTGTGGATCATCAACTCAAAAGAGATTTCTTAGAACACAATAAGCATCCAACAATTGGTTCAAATAGTGGAACAAAAAGTTAAGGGTTTGAGTCAAATACATCAGGGGGGACTTTTGATAATAAATAAAGGCTGAATTGGAATTAGTAAGGGTTTTCTAGGGTAGATTGAATGATCCAATAATTAGTTCAATTCTAAAAACTAAAGCAAATACAAGGTGATCAGGAGCTGACCAATATTTTGCAGGATAAAGGGCTTGATCCTAATTTTATTATGATGCCTAAGGAGAGGGGCCTCGACTTAACAATTCTAACACTGCTTCTGAGAAGTAGTCTAAATGTAGATAGAGATCATAAAGACCACACAAAAGATGAAAATGTTGATTCAAATACAATGGAAAATGCAGTTTTCAACCAACTTTATGGTCAGAAGAGCTAAGGTGACAGGGATTAAAAAAATGGACTCAAACTATCCTTTTTGTATTGTAGTTGGCAAGGCACTCCAGAGCGTGCATGGGTCCTTTTTAGCATTATTTTTATTTTGGAAACAATCACTTATTCTACATTACATCAAAAGATTTTAAAATTAATAAATGTGACTCATGAATAGGCAAGGATTCATATTTGTTAAAGAAAATCTCCTTTCTTGAGTTGTATTGTCGTTATTTTAGGTTTTGTGATTTCATGAACTTTATATAATTTTTAGCTCGATATGTGCACTAAATTGTTTTCTTTTGGAGACTAATATAATATTTTTATTGTGGTGTAATTTGAATTTGGCTTCTTAGCATTGCTTCTTTCCATTTTTTGTTCAATCATGATTTTCATTCATCCACTTCAAGAAGAAGATATGGAAATGACATATAAGCCTAGAATGGTAAAAAATAATTGTTGTTTGATAATTTCATGCCTTGAAATATCAATTTAAAAATCTTTTCAATATTAAGTGGTAGTCGTTATGTATTGCTTCTCACTAGAAGCTTGTGAAATACCAATACCAAAAGTTAGGGTTGTTTTCTTGTTCTAATGGAATTACATTTGATTGTTGCTCATGATTTTTGTGTTCAAACTTTTTTCAATCCTTGCATTTGTATGATAATTTTTTTTGAATTTTTTTAAGTATTGAGAGCCTAGTGATTAATAATCGTGCTTGAATTAGATTTTATATTGTTCATATAAGTATTCCAACAATTTGATGAATTTGTAAGTTGTTATTATTGTATCTGAGCATTTCTTCATTGCATGTCTCATGAGCATGTGTGTTGGCTTTCTTCTCTCCTTAAGGTATGGTATATGATCTAACTATTGGTTGTCTTTTGAATAATCAATTCTCTGGAGAATTTTTCTAGCATCTATTGCAATGCTTATTTAGTCCATATTTCATGATTTAATTTAATTTAATTTATTTAGTATCATCTATGTTTAACAATATAAATGTGATATTGTGTTTGACTAGATTGAATGGAAACAATATGGATCAACTACAATATATAATATTAGGTTGAAAACCTGAAGGCCTTGATTTAAGGATAAATCTGAATTTTATTAGTTTTCCCTATAGTGGATATATTCAATGTTGTATGTAGTGTTATAGAAAATGGTAGTTATTTCCAACTAAAAGGATGCCCTTGAAACAAAAACATAAATATGTGGTGAAAAATGTGGAAATGAGTAAATATTTGATTTGGTAGGCTGGTTTTGGCAATGATATTGAGTAGTCATCTTATATTTTCTTTTAATGCATAGCTGGTTCCCATTAAGTTAGCATAATTGTTATGGTTTTACCATTTACGTTTGTAATATGTGATTTTATAGTAATGTGTGTTTGTGCACTTGTATTGTTATGCCTTTATTTATAAAATTTATTTGTATTGATACCTTTTTAATATGTATTGAGCGAACAATCTCATTTTAATAAATAAACTATGTTTCATATGTTATACATTAAATCTATTGTACCTAGGCCATGCAACTAACTAATATTATTTTCATTAGTGTATGGTTTGACCATACATATAATAAGAGATTTCCTTTTTCATCTATGATTCCAATGAACATTTCAATCATAATTCATTTCCTTATAACTACTTACTTACATAAGGGACACTGGCACCTCATGGCGCCTGCTAATTAATGTAATTGTATATAGATGTTAATATTATATAATGATTATTAGTATGAGATAGTAGATATTTTTATTTTTTGTTTTGTGGTTGTGCTAGTTTAGTAAAATATTCAACAAGGATTTAGAATGTTTTATAATTTAATTAAAGTTTTAGAATTTATAATTTATAACGTTTTAGTGTCTAATTCATTGAAGAGTGCTAGCTCAACGGAAGAGCCCCTGTTTTACAAGCAACTGGTTGGTGATTCGATTTCATCATGCCATAATATTCATAGGGAATGGTAACAATCACTATTCATCCCTATAATGTGTCAATAATGAGGGTTATTAAAGGGCCATCATGAAAAGTCATTTTTTATATATGGAATGATAATGGTTAATGAACATCGCCAATATATATGTATCAATAGTGATAGTCATGAAAGGTCCATCACCATAAATCACTATTGTTCATATGAAATGGTGATGGTCATTATCCATCATTATAATCATTATTCATTATGGACATTGAATGTCACCAT
The DNA here is from genome assembly GCA_000404065.3 of Pinus taeda. NCBI lineage: Eukaryota > Viridiplantae > Streptophyta > Pinopsida > Pinales > Pinaceae > Pinus > Pinus taeda. The sequence goes on from APFE031613109.1 coordinate 45,874, forward strand.
AAAACCTATACTTTTATTGTTGTAGCCTTTGGTGACGTTCAATTTTTGGTGATGGAAGCTATTTTGATTGTCATCAATGAGCTTATGGTGACATTTTTTGACCCTCACCAAAATATGAAAGGTGACAGTCAACGAACGTCGCCATATATATGCATCAATAGTGAGGGTCATGAAATGGCATCACCATAAATCATTGTTCTTCATATGAAATGGTGACAATCATTATCTATCATTATGATCACTATTCATGATGGATCTTGAATGTCACCACAACACCTATACTTTTGGCGACATCACCTTTGGTGGCGTTCAGTTTTTGGTGACATAAGTCATTTTTACTGTCACTAATGAGCTTATGGTGACATTTTTCGATCCTCACCAATGACCCTTTTTGTTGTAGTGTGTCTCTCTCTCGCTCTCCCCACCTACCCCCATTCACCAATCTATCTCTCTTTTTCACTCTCCCCTCCCTTTCCCTATCCCTTTCCCTATTCCCCCCTTTTTCATAGAAATTTTTTATGCATAAAGGAACGTGAACTTGCTTTTTATTATTTTAGGAACAAATATGAATTAATTTTAAGTGACAAATGTTAATTCATATGCCATGTTGAAAAAACAACATGGAATTTTTGGAAAGGTTGAAGATAGAAAAATAAATGCACTCAAATTTATGAGAATGCAAAGACATTCTTTAAACTTTTAAGGTTGCACACTTCCATTACACCAAAATTGGGTAGCATTTCTATGAGCATGAAAGATTTATTATTGCATTGAGAAGTGTTTTAGAGTGTACTATAAGCAGATGTAAAATTCATTCCATGTTCAACATGCAGTTCAAACATGTAATTTATAAATGTATTAACAACAAGATAATATGTCGATGTTTATGTGTGTGTTTTTGTGTGTCCATATGTATTTGTACATATATACATATATACATAAATATATTTGTATGTATGTATGTATGTATATATGTATACATATATACACATATATATATGTATGTATGTGTGTGTGTGTGTATATCCCAATATGGGGGAGATGTGTAAATTGTAGAACAATTCTAACTTTCGATCCATCATGCTTTATGAAGTCCTTGAGGTGTAAACCTTAAATTTTAAATTAAAAAAAAGCATCACGAAAGGTTTACACCTGAAGGGATTTGACCCTTATTGATACCTGGCACATTCATAGTTAATATGGATCTAATTTAACCATTATAAAAATAATATTGATTTTGGATACTATATTAATGGTTATAAGGTCACGTAGACTAGATGGTTTGAGTGGGGTATTTGTCCCTAGTAGGTCTCATGTTCAAACCTTATAGAGAGTGGTTGAAATGAAATTTGGAGGAACCCAACTATCCTATGTTAGTGTTAATTCTTACATTAGTGTTGTTTGGGGTTTGTTGGAAATTGTTGAGATATTATTTCAACCTCTATCTCTAGGTTGGAATATGTTGTATCTAAAAACACTTATATAAGTCTATTGTATTTGGGTTTGTAGGGGGAATAATAATTGAATGTGTCTTTTCTATGCATAAATATTTTTAATTTAGTATCAAAGCTTTAATATATATGTTTAACTCCCTTATGGGAGGGTCTAGCAATATGTGAGAGGCGTGAAAGTAATAACTTCTTGTGTAACTATGGTGTGTTTGGATTGTGAGTGAGATAAGCATAGATTAAAGAAGTCCCGCAAGCCCGATCTATGCGTTGTTATCTCCATGCCTACAAAAAGAGAATAGCATGAGACACTAGGAGTAAATTTAGTTGGAGCCATTGTGCATGTGATTTGATGATTTTCATTTACTGTCTGCATTTTACATTACTTGAAGGACTTTATTTTTGGATACGTATGTTAGAATATTGAGCAAGATGCCAAGTCTACTAGCTAGAAGAGAGTGACTTGGGAACTATTGTTCCCATCACCATTGATTTCATCATGGCTAGTAATATCTTTGTTGGCATGCTATAATAGAGTTTCCTATGTGGAGAAGTCACCACCTTTGTTTTTGCTGCATAGGGTAATAGTATTACAATAATTTATTTTGAAAATGGACTATATAGTGTTTGAAAAATTTAATTGACATAATTATTATTCTTAGAAGGTAAATATTCAGATGTAGATGAATCATAAGAATTTATGGGATATGGTAAAAGACATTATCAAACATGCATGTTGGACGCTTGGAATGTAAATATCATGTAAATGTAGAACTAGTTTGCTTGGCTAGAATACACCCGAGTAGCTATGTGTTATTTTTTGGGTCCGGTGTGCCCATATCCACATGTTGTATATTTTGAGGCTACAAGGTATGGTAATGTAATTATGTACACATATTAATAATAATAAGTTCTCTTTAGACCAATAACTATAATGAAAATGACACTCAATGGATGCATGAATTAAAGTGCCTTATATGATTTAATAATCATATAAAGTGCCCATACATATAACCAAAATCCATTGGTTAGTTACCTCACCTAATCAACATAAAGCAAAAACTATTAAAACATAAATCATATTGGTTATGACCAACATGGGGTCAATGATTTCATCCATGTACCCTAATTCTTAATCAGTCCCAAAGGAAATAGAATGCCTATATTAGTCGTATTCTAACCAGACTGCTTTTTGCCATGAAAATCATGGAATTTCCTGCAAGATTTAGATAAAATCTGGAAAAGATTTTTGTAAATCCAAGTTGCACTGTCAAACTTCTCGATTTTGGGTGCCCTAGCAGTTTTTGATGGTGCTGAATCCATTTCCACCAGTAAAATCATGATTCAAGCACTACTACTGCAAGATTTCTTGATGTGTTTTTGCCCATATTTCATCCACTTTTGACCATCTGGGCAATTCCTCTGCCTCTATATATGATGCTCCTATAATATTGTTATTGGTCAAATATATGGGAAAATGGGAAGCTGTGTATGATTAATAAATTGGTGTGTTGAATAAAAAAAATTGTGGCATCTTCTGTATTGCTTTAATAGATGTCTCAACAATAGAGATATTCTTAATTTTGGCATAACATAGTTGGAGAGACAATGTCAAAGTGTGTTGGTAATAATATTAACTTCACATGCCAACAGATGAAGTAGTGAGGGTCATTGTAACCACATCCTCACTTGAACAAAGAACCAAGGAATAATCTCAACTAATTTATAGATTGCATAAACACAAGATTTGTGTTCATGAGACAATATCTAATATCTGAAACAAAAAATTAAAATGTAATTGGTATAAATGTTGTGGCGCTTTCTATATTTTCCATCATATCATATTAATAAATATTAACCATTTTATTTTATTTCCTTAATAAATATCAACCATTTTATTTTATTACCTTACGAACAATTTGTTTGTTTGTTTGTAGAAAAAACGTTAATAGACTTATATACTTAATAAGATTAATAGATGAAACACAACATACTCCCTATGTCTACCACTAATTAATTGATTAAGGAATTGTGGGGTCCATGCATTTTCATTATTTGAATATAGTTTCTCTCCGAAATCATTTTCACAATCTATTGTTATTCCCACATTTGCACACACATAATCCACACCTCCGCATTTCACATAATGAAAGCTACCTTTACACTCAACACTCCACACTTCTTCCACTTTTTCCACTCTCTTCTTTCTATGGAGTTATAAATCATAGATGTTCTCGGATCATGGAATGTAGAGGAAATTTTCGTAAGGACCCGCCCATTCCTTTCCCTTGATGGTTACTTAAATTCCCAAAAGAAATCCAAAAAGTTCTAGTATTCTATAAAAAATCATTTTATGGTAGTATTCAGGCTTGTTTAAGGTCCTAAGACACCACAATTGTTTTATTGCAAAATCTTTAATTACAGAGAAACCTTGTGTATCTTTCAAAATAAAATGAAATACCTACAACTTCATGGTATTAAGGGGTACAGATCATCCCCAACAATCACTATTGACTTGTGGTGATTACGCGTGCTCATCACAAAATGTCTATGCATATCTTTAATAAGTAATCAGTGAATTTTATGTTTTTTCACTTTGACATGTGAGTGATCGATAGTCAACCATTTGATTAATAATAAGTATCACACTGCATCCGTGACTATCATCTACGTACAAATGTTGGTTTATTCCTATAAACATATTATATATGTATTTATTTAAACTTTTAAACTTTGAAAGGTTAATGAAATTCTTCTATACAACAATTTGTATATGTCTGATTCAAACCCAAGTGCTCGAGTGTTTAAGAAAAATAAATATTAAAAGAAATTCTCAACTATGAGAACAATAAAAAAAAATTATTATTATGATGCGAAAAATCACATGACACTTCCTTTGAATCCACTAATCCACTAATCAAATGATTTCATGCAATAAATAAAATATAATTATCATGTGTTTTTAGTTAAGGAACAACATAATTTCAAAATGCTTCAATTATGTTTCTGAAAAAGTAGAATAAGTGCAAATGCAATCGATGGTATTGGTTTATTGGGAGGATATTTCATTATGCTGAAGTTATAATGAAATTTTTTATTGGGCAGATGAAGCTTTCTCTATGATTTGCATTATGTAAACCAATGGGACTACAAAACTTGGACAATTCTCATACATGCAACCATAAGTACGATGAAAGTTGTTGGGCTGTTAATATGTTATCATTATTATCAATTTTCAATGCCTATTTCTACCATTCCTTATCACGTCAGTTATCATAATTTATCATATAATTCTATTTTATAATTATTTATGCTCTTATGGATAAATATTATTTCTTCTCCTTCATTTTTAATAAATTGATGATTATGCATGATTTTACCAATGATGGTTTACTAATAAATTGGTGGTAACATTACTCACCATTTTTAGCCTCCAAGATACTTTCCAGATTGAAGATTTGATCTCCAGCTCATCATCAAATGTGCCAACTTAGAAAGTCGCTAGAATAAGAAGTGACAATTTTTCATTGGATGTTTTGGGCAAATGGAAAAGAATATGGAAAATATGAAACATGGGTTTTGTCCAGAATGCACCAAATCAGTTTTTTGTAAAGTAGTTTTCCCAAATTCAGTCTGTACTAAGAGAAACAGAAGGTTCTCTAAAAACGTTTTTCTCATATTCGTTGTTGTGGTTGTTTTCCAAAATATCTCATTTGCAATGCCAATTTCGACCGGTTCCTGTTGAATGATTGATGAAGAGATATTCCAGATAAGATCTTGTTTATCAATTTGTTGTGAGAAATCCAATTTTGTAATGAAAATCATATTGTAATCATCTCTGTTGTAATTTCTCTCTACTCTCTCTGTATTTAAATGAAAACAGAGATCAGAGAAGGGGATTCGGGATTCATGATTCATGATGGGATAGATTACGAGAGATTAAGTTAGAGATTATTAGAGATAGGATAGGATAGGAGGAAAGGGGGACTGTTGCACTACCATTGTAATTCTCAAGGCTTTTGCTATTGTAAGGATTTCACAGTTTGATGATTAATATATAATTTGGAGGTTGTCGTTCATTCGCCTTATCTGAAGTAGCCCAACAGCATTTGCTGGTAGCTAAGGACCCAACCTCTGGTAGATTAAGTTGTTGCTCTGTATTAAATCTTTCTGATTTCTGCAAGTGTGGCTTGTTTAATAATTACCTTCTACAATTGAATCACGTTGCCATTTTCTTCCATCATAACAAGATTATTATTCATTACAACTTAAATTGTTCTGCTGTTCATTTTGGTTATAAAGCTGTGTTGTTCACTTCAGATTTTGTCATGCATTATAGGTTGCTGCTTATTTACTATTCCTACTCATTTCTATTAATTTCGTAGTGCTGTTCATTTCCATTTAGTATTGCTATTCATTTAGCTTTACGGTTCATTTCCATTTAGCGTTGATGTTCATCCTCAATAATTTAGTATTATTATTCCTTTCCATTAATGTTTCATTTTTGTAAGATGGGCTTTGCTGTTCAATTCACTTCCAATTAATTAGCTTTACTGTTTCGTTATATTTTAGATTGTTGTTCATTTCCATTAATTTAGCTTTGTTGTTCATTTCCATTAATTTAGTGTTGTTGTTCAAATAGGCTTTGTTGTTATCTCTTTCATGGAAGGATTTGATTTCACCTTATAATTGATATTGCAGCAAGTGTGTTTTAGTGAGCATTTCCAATTGAATTTCCATATCTAGTTATTTACTTTAGTTTGGATTGAAATATCAACAACTGTAAAGGACACTGAATACCACTGTCTAAGTTCTCAGATTGGAGATCTTGCCTATGACTGATTTTCATTTGCATCAGTTTACAGTGGAGAGAGTTATCATTACTAAGTCATCGACTGATGATTGTTTGAGTGAATGATTTTGTTCACAACATTTCAGTTTCTTACTATTCCAATTAGATTTTGTTTCCAACATTCATTTACTTTTTCATTTTAAGCACTATACTGCAAAACATTACTCTTGAGCAAGTGACTGCCTCAAACTGAGTATACTCTTGAAATAAAAAATCGTCCCTGGGTTGACAATTAATGTGAAGATAATTAGGAGTTAAAAAGACACCTTTTATCGCTCAACAAAAGTTAATGCGTCTAAATTTTTAAATATGGCAACTGTCTTCAAAATGGGCTTCGACATGCCCTTGTTAGTGTTCGGTTTTGCATTAAATTGAGTATATGCTTTGTTGGGATGGGCTCCCCTAGGTAAGTTTTGGGGCAAAAGCCCAAGTTTTATGTAAAGAAATGTAAAGCCTCTGCAAATTGTGGCCACGGAGAACGTAGATAATTGAAGAGTCAAAAACAGTTTCACCGTCTTTTATGTAAGTTAAGTCCACTTTTTGAAGAACCAACCATAGTTTGTGGACCATGGAATTGCATAAATAGATGCGTTTTAGGGATGTCTAAGGCAAGTAATGAATTTGGTTTTAAGAAAAAGTCTAATTAGCACAGAAATTAAGAAGGAAGGCTCTGTAGCTATGTGCATAGAGGCCTAGAGTAGAGTCCGCAACTGAGTGTGAAGACCCCTACAAATGATTGTGCAGGGAAGTCTTGAGTATGTAAGGTAAACTGAATATTAATAAAGAATATTCTATGGAAATTCATATGTTTTACTTATTTGCTTTTGTTATGTATGAATGCACTTTATGCTATTATGAATGATGGGTTTATGGCATAATGTTGTATTGATCCGTGAATTTATTGAAACTATATCATTATGTGAACATAATTGACATTATGGGTTTATGCAAAGATTATATCGGTGTATGTTAAAGTTATCAAACACTTAAGTAGATCTGAGTAAATACTAGGTTAAGAGTAATCTGTGATGTGTGTAAGTAGTTATGTCACCTGTTCAACATCTGCAAAACCTAGTCGTAGACCTTCGCGGAGGTCTAGAGGCTGATTAAAGGGAAGTTACATCGATAATCCATAAGGGATTATCGATTTACGTGAAGGCAGATTTAGTGTAAAAAATTACATCATTTTCATCTTTCGGTGCGGAAACATGGTCCCAACATCCCCCCATACTTCTTAAGGTGAGACTTGAGTCTGCGCTCCGCAGATTGATGCCGAAAGGTCCAGTAGTGTAGGGATTTTCTTGGCACAACTAACTCTGAACCTTGGTCAGGACCCACTAAGCCAACAAATGGTTCAGTTGTTGGGACCAGGATCTTCATAAAGAGATGTGTGATGTCGCACCACTAGAATCTAAAAAAGAAGTGGTTGGATAGAAAGATCCATGAATTCGCACCCTAAGAGAATAAAAATCTGCTCCTAAAAAATGAAATAGTGGTTAGACAGATATTTGTACATAGAGATACATGAAATCTTCTCCTGCACCTTCCTGATGGAACTATATAAGTTGATCGCTAAATTGGCAGACGAACAAGGAAGGTGGAGGTTTGAAGGCCTAGTAGTGTGGATCTCAGAGGTAGTGCGAAGGTTGGAAGATTTTGAAGAAAAGATCACGTGCGTTGTTGACCACTGGCTCAATCAAGTCATAGGAGGATTTGTGACAGAATTCGCGGTCGATACCTCAGTCAGCTAGATTAAAGCAAAGAGGCACTTTTTCAATGGTCCACAAGGTAAGTATTTGAGATCTTTGAATACTTGGATTAAAATGCTCTTGTTTGTAAAGTGGGTTATGCCACTGCCTTGATGTTTGGATCCACGCGAAGTGGAAGATTCTTTAGAAATCAGGAAAGAGAAGGTCCTAAATATTGCCCATTGATAGAACCTCCTTCAAGTGATGACGAGGGAGTGGTACAAGCCTCATCACGAAGCACTGTATAGTTAATAAAGCAGGGTTTTTGCAAATACCTCATCCACCGAAACCACCTCCACCTTCACCTTCACAACATACACCTTCACCCACACCACCACCACCTCTGCCACCGTTCAACATGTCAAATACCATGATGTTACCCATTTTCACGGGCTTGGGAAGTGAGGACCCAAATTCATTTTGGTTCGTTGCAAAGGCTGTATGGATGGCACATAATATTATAGATGATCATATAAAGAATGTGAAATTGGTTATTGCTCTACAAGATCGCATGTTGACATGGTACAATAGGTACTACAGTTATAATCTGTTGGCATCGTTAGTGGACACTCAGAATGCTCTGAATAGGGAATTCAGTAGGCCTAAGTTTGAAACACAATCAGTAGTGGTGTTCAAGGAAATCATAATGATGGTCAGCGAAACACCCTAGGAGCTAGATTAGAGGTTGAAGTGTAGAATCCACAAAGCTAATATGAATCTTACAAATATTCAGCACCGCGATTGGCTTACAGTTGCAAAAAACGATAGGAACTCAGGCAGAAGCGCTTGAGATTACATGAGACACCTGTCCAGGATGCATCATTGGAAGTTCAATATATTCATGCGGAGCTGTAGAACCTCTACTTGGAGTTGCAGAGCTTGAAAAAGGAAAAAGTGGCTTGGCCAGAGGTGCGTGAAGAAGTTTTGTGTCTGAAGTGTAAAAGCCAAGGGCATGATAAAGATCACTGCTCTGTCTTCATGAATTATGTTGCAGGAGGAGGGCTAATGCCTCTAAGGTAGGAAGCTCCAACAAGACCAAGTAGAGGGCCTACGCTATGGTGCGCTATCTATGAAGTAGTTGGAAAGCATGTAACAAAAATTTGTCACTTGTTGCAAAAATTTGTATAGACTCCGCAACAGTTATTCTACAATTTATGTAAATTGGTGGGCCATGATGAGCGTAACTACTATAGTTATGAATTGATGATGGAAAGAATGCCTATGTATCAAATGAAAAGAGAAACTCGGCCTCCAGATGAAGGCGCTAGGGGAGTGCGAGGAGGATATCAAGGGTGCAGGCGCAGACGAGACCAACGAGGAGGAGAACCTAGTAGAGGTGGGGGACAAGTTATTTGCTATAATTTCAGAGTGTGAAGATGATACATGCGGAAGTGTACGATCCATACATGCTCATCATGTCGGTATTGTACTCAGTTTGACCACATGATATAAGAATGCCTTATATTGATAGCCAAGATGCAAGGGAAGAAGGTGCAGCCTCAACAACCTTCCCAAAATTTATAGATGATGAGGGTCAAGCTCGACGAAGAGGATCCCAATGTGAATATTGTGCTGCGAAGTGGAATGATGACAGGTGATGATAAAGGGAAACAACTTGAAGAAAGTGAATGGGTATGCAAGGCTCTAGAAAAAGAAGTTAGGTTTGACCTAGAGTTCATGAAGGAGACATTCATGGAAGCAAAGAAAAGATTCATTGAGGCCTCTACCTCGAGAAGTCAGGACAAGCTATCTAAAGAGGTTGGCCCTCCTTACTTACTACTTTCTTGGAGACTTGTTTGAAGCTGCCGCATGATAGCAAGGCTATAAAAGGTCTACAAGAGATGATAAATAACTGTGTTGGTAAGGAAGGTGCTCCTGAAGGACACCACACAGATAGAAAAGTAAGAAAACACAAGATGAGAACAAGCTGCGAGATGAGACTCACCGCACAAATAGGAGACTATCAGATGGACCAAGTTATTTTAGATCTGGGGTCGGATGCACACGTTTTTCCTAAACAAAAATGGGAAAGGATGGGGAGACCTACATTGCAATGATCTCCGATTCAATTAAGGATGGAAAATGAGCAGAAGAATATGCCTATTGGGAAATTACATGGAGTGATCATAGATATAGAAGGAGCGAGCATGCTAGTCGATTTTGAAGTGATAGAGATTGTTGATGACAACAATCCATACCCCACACTCCTGGGAGTTTTTTGGTCTGTCGAGATGAATGGAATAATCAATTTTAAAAAGCAAACAATGTCATTTGAAATAAAATTGTTGCGCATTGTAGAGCCATTGGACCCTGCAGAAGGACTGTAATATACAGAACCGTTCAGTGATTATAAGGAAAGTGACAATGATTTGGACCAGATCTATAACATAACAATGGGAGACCAAGACTTGGTTAATCCGACAGCTGATGGACAAATTGCATGGGACCACGAAAGTTCCTGTACATTAGATTCAGATGAAGACTTGGAGCATTGGCAGAATAGGTTGCACGAAGTATCTATGTTGTGCTGCAATATGATGACTAAGTCGCTGTGCAGTGTGTCATCAGAGGCATGAAATCTACCTTATTATGATGGTTTAACTGATGTAGATAAGTTCGTTGATGCCTTTGAAAGAGAAGCACTTGAGAAGCATCACTTCAAGGCACTGGATTTGGCACTGTGTTCTACGCCCACGCGGTGGTGGCATACGCATATGGATAGTTTTGAAGAATGCCGTGAGTACCAAAGAATGATGAGATTGTGGCTTGGTCACCCAATAGTTCGGCTAACTGAGAAATATGATGGGAGAAATGATCTGCACAATCATTTAGCAAAGTGGATTAAGGTTTATGGAACACAGTCACAACTGGAGAGGGTGCATATATTCTGTCACACTTCGGACATCATTCCTATGAATTGGTACCTCAAAACAGAGCTTTTCCATGGCACCACAGAGTGGGATGTCTTAACACAATGATTTTTGATGACATTCAGCTTTGAGGATGGCTTCAAAAGCATTAATGAGGTATTACAGGAGGTTAAGGCGGTAATCTTTACAATACCATAGGATCCTTTAGAATTGATCCAACCAGATTGGATCACCTAGCTACACCATGTGTTGAAATGTTATAATGTGACTGTTGAAGGAGATGATGAGGATTGAAGGAATATTAACATTCCATGGGTAGAAGGCCACTGCGAAATTGAGGCATCAGAAATAGACAATCCAGACATCACCGCGCCATTGAAAACTAGGCAAGTAAACATTAGCACAGAATCGAAGCCGAAGGTTGCAAAAATTGGGGATTATTATGATGATCCCATAGTAGATAAGGTTGCTAAGTTTCTCCATGAATATTAGGATTTGTTCCCTAAAAGATTTTCAGACCTGAAAGGTATCATAGGAGACTTGGGCATAATGAAGATTACCTTGAAGTCAGACACGAAGCCAATTAAGCATAGGCCATATTGCCTTAATCCCAACTATAAAGAAATGGTCTGCTTAGATTTGGATAAGATTCTTAAGGCAGGTATTATTGAACATGTGGAGGAATCTGATTTGGTGAGCCCAATGGTAGTCCAAGAAAAAACAACGTAAACTTTGAAATGTGAACTGATACTATTACCCTTTTCGTAGAGATAACAAAAAATTGACCCGATTTTGAAAAGGGGCAATGCAGAACACACATATTTTTTTAGAACATAGTTTTTAGCACTTTAAATAACCAATACGATTACCCGTTTCGTAGCGGTAGTAAAAACATGACCTGATTTTGAAGGGTAGTGATGTAGAATACACTTCTTTTTTTTGGGAGGATATTTTTGACACTTTAAATTTTCTTATGTATCAAATATAAATATTTGTTTTTAAATGTTAGTGATTTTCATGTTGATTTTCAAATTTGTTGATGCAATGTGTTAATGCAACATACCCTTATTTTAGAGAACTTATTTTTCACACTTTAAAATTTACTATATCCATTTTTTTTTGTAAATTATAATTACTTAACGAATTTTCAAGTTGTTTTATTTTTCTTTCTTAAAATGTTGATTACTCAAAAAAAATATAAAAGTACATATAAAAAAGACAAAATAAAATGTTAAAAGAAAAATTTATCTCATAAACCATAAAAGAATTTGGAAAAAAAAAAACAAAATTAAAAAAACAAATAAATAAAATTAAGTCAAAAGTAAAAAATTGAAAAAAAGCATTAACAAAAACTAGAAAAAAATATAATTAAAAAAAAAAAAATTAACAAAAAAAAAAAAGAACTTAGTAAATAATTTTTATTAAAAATATTTTAAAATATTAAACTAAAAAACAAAAATAACTCAAATTATAAAAAATAATAAAAATAAATTAAACAAAAAATAAACATTTAATGTTTAAAGATAAATACGTTATTTTTGATTAAAAAAACATTTTTTTTTTTAAACTATCCTTACCTTTTTTATTTAAAAAAAAAATAAAATAACCTCCACCAATGGTAGGCATGGCCTTGGGTAGATGGTATTCATGCAAGTCTTCTCCTAGGGGATTTGTGCCCACCAGGCGACGGAGAGGCGATTCTAGCAGAGGTAATTTAAAAAAAAATAAAAAAATAAAAAAAAATTGTAAAAATATAAAAATTAAATTTTTAAATTTGTTATTAAATAAAAAAGGTAGACTTAATGGTTGGTGCATCATAAAAAAAATTATGAGTTGGGACAATATTAGAAAGAGAGCTGTGTTGGGACCTTCTAGATGCCAGCTCTGTGAAGCTCAAGAGGAGACAATGGAGCACCTTCTCAATGATTGCATCTTTACCTCTAGGTTGTGGGACACCTTTGCCACAATTTTTCAACAGACGGAAAGGGATAGAGCAAGCATTAGCAATACCCTAAATAACTAGAGATGAAACTTCTCTAAGTATGAGTTTCTTCACCTGGCTTGGGTTTTAATTCTAGGCTTCATAATTTGGAATGTTTGGAAAGAAAGGAACAATAGAATTTTAAAAAATGTTCACAGCGCCACCCACCTCAATTTTGAGAGGATCTTTAGACAACTCAAAGAGACGGTGGGCACCATTGTGCAAAACTTCCCAAAAAATTCTCCTTTTTAAACAGAGATGCAGATACTACAACGGCTGGGGATGCAGGGGCTTCTTCCACCAGGATGGTCAAGTAGGTCAGGAATCCTGCTAACAAGCCAGATTATTGGTATCCTTCCCCTCAGGGTTTTTTGAAATTTAACATTGATGGGACCTCTAAGGGCAACCCAGGTCTTGCTGGTTTTGGAGGAGTGCTACGAGATGAGAATGGATGTATTCTCTTTATCTTCCATTCCCACCTGGGAAGAGCTACAAATAATATAGCTAAATTAATGGCTCTTGAATGAAGTTTATATTTCCTGAAACAGGATAATATCCATAACACTATTATTGAAGCCAATTCCGAGTTGATCATTGACTCGGTTAAAAGAATAAGTTATGGAACAAAGCCAGAAAAAGTCTCATGTCATTGGAGGCTAATCCAAGTCCTTCAAAGGATACAAATTCACCTCCAATATCTACACATAGTGAGTTTCACCCATGTGAGAAGGACGGCCAATAAGTTGGTAGACATTATGGCCAAACAATGAGTAGTATGCACTAAAAATAGGGTCAACTTGACATGGCAAGAGATGTCTCAGAACATATTAGAGTAGTGTTGTGGTTAGGTAGAAGAGGACAATGAAATTTTCTGAAACAGGACCACAGAAATGGGACATGATTGACTTCTTTGCAGTTTTATGACACTAAGCATGATTTTGGAGTGCAGGAATCAGAATGGCAGCAGCGTACTAGATATGTCAGGGAGATGGTCAGAAAGAGGGAGCTTATTCTTCCTTTGGTCAGGCACCAGATTCCAGTCTTTTGCGGCAGCCGCAAAACAACAATTTTTTCAGCAGAGACTTTGCCACCCTTGAAGCAGTTTCCACTGTCTCGCACTGTTTTTAAGATGGAAGTGGTTTTTCTTCATTTTGGTGCGATTCCACTCACCACGCAACATGTGGCGGAGAGTGGGGAGAAAATACCATCCCTCATCATGCAGTAAACTTCTGTGGGTTAAGGGAACGCGATATGATTTGCAACCGTTGGAACAATCATGATCAACCTATGGCCAAGATTTATCGAGCTAGTTGGTGGATCCACTTTGGGGGTTAATACTTGAGCTATTTGCGCATTGCATCTAGAATCGTGCGGATGGGACGGATTTCAGGAGGAAAATCTATACGTTGGTTATGTATTAAATGGACCTGATTTATTTATCAATTAAGATCTATTGATTCCATCGGGTCCGCTTCACCTGGTAAATGGTGTGCTTGTTTTCCACCCAATTTGTTTCTCAGTCGCTGGATCTTTCGATCCAGATCTAACGGCTTGTTTGGGGCTTAAGCCTTTTGTATACTATTTATTTTTATTAAATTGAATAGAAGGATCTGCTCTTGCCTTAGCAATTTTTTTTTTTTAAACATCGAGTGTTTTTTATTTTATTTGAAAAGATAATTATTATATATAATATATATATATAATTTACTTTGAGTTTATTTTATTTTTTTTAAAATGTTTTTTAATATTAATTTTACTAAGTTTTTAATTTTTGTTTTTGTTAATTTTCTAATTTTTTTAATCTAGTTTGTTTTAATTTTCATTTTTTTGCTAAGGTTTGTTAATATTTTTTTTTTTCCTATTTTTACTTATTATCTTATATATATTTTAATTTTTTTTTTTTTTTTCAAATTCTTTTGATGGTTTATATATATATATATTAATATATAATATATATATTATATAATCTCTCTCTCTCTCCTCTCTCTCTATATATAATATATATATAATTATATTACATTTTTTTTTGGTCCTTTTTATATTATTTTTTATATTTGGTTTTTTTAGTAATCAAAATTTTAATCTTAATTTTAGTAGTTTTTAATTGTTTTTTGTTAATTTCCTATTTTTTTAAATCTAGTTTGTATTTAATTTTCATTTTTTCTTAAGTTTCTTGTCAATGTTCTTTAAATTTTCTATTTGACCTACTTAATTTTTTTTTTTTTCCTTTTCCATAATTTTTTTCCTTTTGCCAATTTTTTTAATCGTTCACAAGATAATTTTTTTATTTTTCCATTTTTTTTTAAAATATGTTTTTCTTACTATTTATTTGTTTATAATTTCTAAGTTCTTTTTTTAGTGTTTTAATTCTTATATAGGTTAATTTTGTTTTCTTTTAACATTTTTATGATTGATAAACGAATTTTTTTTAGTATATATTTTATTTATATTTTTGTTATTTTTTTGTAACTTTTTTTAATTTTGTGTTTTCATGTTTTAAGTTTCTTTTATTTTATATTTTCATTATTTTTGAAATTTTAATGTTTTTCGCTGTCATAACAAAATATTTTACGCCATTATTTTGAAATGTTGAAATTTTACCCTTGAAAAGAAGTGTTACCCCAATGCCAAAACTATTTGTTTTGAGGGTGTTTTTTGCACAAAATTTACCATTGAAAAAAAAAGTGTTATTCGAATATCAACACTGTTCGTTTTGAGGGTGTTTTTTGGACAATTTTTGCACAAAAAATTGGTTTTCACCGCCATTTTTAAAACATGTTGAAAATTTACCCTAGAAAAAGGAAGGTGTTATTCCAGCATCAAAACTTTTCATTTTTAGCACTCTTTTTTATGTTTTTATGGGGTTTTATGGCTAAAGTTCCTGTTTTGAGTTTATAGTTCCCGTTTCAAAGTTTACATTGTCAAAAGAAGCAGAAAGGAGAAATAAGGATATGTGTAGATCTTAGAAAGCTTAATGATGCTTGCATTCATGATCCTATTTCGACACCATTCATAGATGAAGTACTAGATAATGTTGGAGGGAAGGAGGCCTACTCATTCACTGTTGGGTTCTCTAGATACCATCAGATTAAGATCGCACCAGAAGACAGGAGTAAGACCACCTTCCCGATAGAGTGGGGATGTTTCCATTATTCAATGATGCCTTTTGGACTTAAGAACGCATCAACGATCTTCTCGCACATAGTCATCACGACGTTGAAAGAATTTATTCACAAGTTCTTGAGGTATATTTTGATGATTGGATAGTGTTTGGGCTAGTAAAGCGCCATATAGCCAATTTACGCTTGATGTTGGATACATGCCAAGGGTATTAGAGCATGCTGAAATTGAAGAAATGCTTGTTCTGTGGCCCTTTCAAAATTTTTCTAGGTCGCATGCTGTGAAAGCAAGGACTAATGGTTGACCTTGCTAAGATCGTGGTCATAGTTAATTTCGAGGTGCCAAGAAGTATAAAATAGTTACATGCAACACTAGGTCATATTGGATATTATCATAAATTCATCAAGAGTTATGCCCAAATTACCACACCCATGGAAAAGCTACTGAAGAAGGATGTTACATTCTGTTGGGATGAAGAATGTGAGCGTAGATGTATTGAAGGAAAAAATGGTCACCGCACCGGTCCTGGTATTCATTGAATTGAAGAAGGAATTCCACATGCATGTTGATGCCTCGTGTCTTGTGCTAGGATTAATGCTAATGCAGGTCAGTGAAGGGGAGATGGATAATCCTATAGTGTTTTCAAGCATGAATCTGTCAAAATATGAAATGAATTATTCAATGATAGAGTGCGAAGGGTTGGCTATGGTGTATGCACTCTAGAAATTCAGAAATTACGTGATAGGCAGACATTTCAAGATGTACACAGACCACTATGCATTGAAGTATCTAGTCAATAAGGCTGTATGGCAGGGAAATATGGAGGTAGTAGTTGTTGTTTCAAGAATATAATTTTGACTCAATTTGGAAGCTAAGAAGATTGAACACAGGACAAGACCATTTGTCATGCATTAAAATAGGAGAGGAGCCTACTAGTTTGGAGGAAGGGCTACCTAATGCACACCTCTTTGCAGTGTGCGTAGCAGATAATCACTTTGTGGATATTATCCACTTCCTGACTATAAGGACTGGTCCATAGGGATATACCATTCAACAAAAGAAATAATTGGTGGTGCGCGCGACAGAATTTTCAGACTTTGCGGGCCATTTGTATAATATGGGATTGGACGAAATACTTTGATGCTATGTGCCTGAGTTTGAGCGAAATAGTATCCTCACTGAAGTTCATGGAGGAGCTACAACAAGTAATTATAATGGAAAAGCAACAACATAGAAGATTTTACACACTAGGTTGTGGTGGCCGACATTACATAAAGACCCTAAAGTATATTGTAGGGAATGCAATGAATGTCACAGAACAGGCAAGCCATCCTAGAAGGATGAGCTGCCTCTGAATCCGTGGGTGTCATTACAGCCATATGAGAAATGGAAAATTGACTTTGTAGGACTAATTCAACCCCAAAGCAAGAATATGGGTGCGCGGTATATCATCACCGCAATCGAATATTTGACCAGATCGGTGGAGGCAAATCCTGTGAAAAACTTTACATGGGTAGCAACAGAAAGGTTTGCGTTTGAGTACGTGTTGAATAAGTTTGATTGCCTGAAGGTTTTGATGAGTGATCACGGTGTGCATTTTCTTAATGAAACGATCAGCATGCTAACAAAAGAATTCCAAGATTACCATAAGAAGAGTATGCCATATCATCCTCAGGCCAATGGAATGGTTGAGGATTTTAATAATATATTGGAGAATGTCTGACAAAGGTTTGCAATGCGCAATAGAATGATTGGGATGTATTCATATCGACATTGTTATGGGCTTACAGAACTACTTGTAAAATCTACTGGTCAGACACATTTTAGGTTGGTCGATGGCATCAAATATGTGATATCTATGGAGTACATTGTGCCTTGTCTATGCATAATGGATTTCAAAAGAATGGTGGACTATAGAGCCTTAGAAGAATGGTTCCCGTAACTAATGCAGCTCGATGAAGATAGATTTCTGGCTGGATTCGATCAGTAGGCTCAGAAGAAACATGAAAAAACTTGGCACGATTAGCACATCAAACTCTGCACCTTCAAGGTAAATGATTTGGTTTTATTATATGATAATAAGTTTGCTAAATTTCCAGGGAATTTTCATATGCACTAGATGGGACCATATGTCATCAAAGAAATTACATATGGTGGAGCAGTTCAACTCACGGAGTTGAATGGAGATCTATTTTCCAGAAGGGTAAATGGAAGCCGATTAAAGCCATACATGGGGGATTCGGCCTAATGATTGCATGACAATAGTATAGTCTTAGCACGTTAGGCAGCTGCAAGAAAGCATAGGACTATAAACTACATTGTCTGGTTTGTGGAGGTATGCGACGGAGGGGCTGCGCAAAAAGCGGTAATGTCACAGCATCAGAAGGTGTATGAAGGGAACTACACTCTCAAGGGAGATACCATGCAGAATAGCCTGAAAATTACCATTACAATCACTGTTCATGATTGACTTCCAAAAGACGGTTAGGAGGAATGGGGGGTGACATTTAAGGCATTTAAGGGTGAAATCTTTGGAGATCTACTAGCAAATCAGCGTTTATGGACAGATTTTGGGGGGAATGATCAAATTTGAATTTGAATTCACCTATAAATTACACATGGCTGTCCATCAAAGAACACTTTGCATCCTTACAATTTTTGAGTTGTGTTTTCAATTGTTTATGAATCCTCAAGTTTTCACGGATTTAGTAGCTAGTTCTATATTTGATAAATTACCATAGGGTGCCAACAATTTATTCTCACCACGATGTTTCGGCGAGGCGAAACTGTAAGTGCTAGAGAAACTGTCGGCTTTGAGGGAGCTGCTATAAAGGTTGTGAGCATGGAGGCTCCTACTGTTGTGCCTACATCGCCAGGTCACCTACGATGAAACCTACAATGATGCGGGAAGCTCCCATATCTAAGAAATACAAACAAAAGAAGCTAATGCTAGTGCATGAGTCACTCAGAAAGCATGCTACTACCTAGGCCCAGAAGAAAGAAGAATAGTTGGTGAACGATAAGGGGAAAGTGGTGGATTTGGAGGCCGAAGAGGGCATAGAGGATATAAATACCAAAGCGGTGGTGTCTATCTCCAAGTTGTCAAATTTTATCTCTTCGCATAAGGGAAAAGTGAAGACAACCAAAAACCTAGATGCAGAGAAGTTTTTGATTCATACACCCTTGTTGCCTGAAAGCCTTACATTTGTAGGTCCACGCTTGGCGTAGGTCCCCCATTTAAAACTGGAGGACTAGGATTTGTCAGATAATGAGAGGTTCCCCCACCTTGCAACAAAGAACTATATGAACATGGTATTTTAGAAGGAATCAGGTGTCACCGCATTGGAGCCTGTGAAGTAGATTTGTGAAGCGAATCAATCAGGGTTGCTAAACCTACTATCCTTGTCCCAATGCCACCACTCCAACATCAAGCAATTTTTGACCTCGGTGCATGAGGGATGCTTATGGATGAGCATGACGATCCCGATTACATATATGTTGATACACCAGATCATTCTCTTGCTAGACTTAGGGTTGAATCTAGCCAAGGATTTTGGTGGAAAGACGAGTGAGTGCGACCCCATATAGAAGATGAAATAAAAATTCAAGCTAGTGAAGAAGCCACATAGGTATTCTCTCACATGTATCACCAACCATGTGGTGAAAATTGTGCTACAAATCCTAGCTAGGAAACTCAGGAGAAAATGTCACGCAGACAAGGTTCTGATGCCCATAATTTCATTGGCTGCACAATGGAGGGAGGGTGTGCAGTTTAATTGGTCGCACTACATCTGTAGCAACTTCATTGCTAACTATCACAAGGCTCAGGACAAGAGAAAAACGTTCCACTATCCAGATTGGCATATGCCATCCAATCTTACTGTAGGCACCAGCAAATCTGTGAAGAGGAAAAAGAACAAAGTAGGAAAGTAGAAGGCCCAGCAGTTGGATGAGAAGCACAGAAAACAGGTCGAGGAGAGGGCTCGGGTGGAAAAGAAGCATGCCACAAAGAAGCAAGCCAAACAAGAAGAGCGTGACTCTAAGCAGAGTGTTAAATCCCCTTCGCCCCAAACAGAGGGAGAGCAGCAGTCAAAGAAGGGTGGCGATAGTCAACAGGAGAAAAGCAATACCTTCTAGATAAAAAGATAATTGGATCAGCAAAAAGAAGGGCCCTGACAGAAATCGAAATTGTCAAAGCCATTACTGGACCTAATCACTCTAAGAGAATGCGAACTTGACGAAATTGGAGATAAGGTGCGCGATATTACAGTGGAACTACTGCAACAGTTTGAACAACAACATCAACAGGTGCTAAGTATGATTCAAAAGGATCTGCGCGAGCTGCAGATTTACATGAGTAGGATCTAGGTGGGCGCAAGGTAGGAAAGTTTCGCACAGACAAGTTTGGCACCCAGGACTAGTCAGGCAGCAAAGATGGTCATATCATTGGATCTCCGAGTAGTTGTGTTACTAGAATGATCCTTGAGTGCGGAGGCGGCCAATGACAAGGTCGTCATAAGTTCTCTGAAGAACATCGGCCTCAACTTGGCTACGCTCCTCAATGAGTACCTTCACACACTGCAGTTAGGTTTGACAATGGAGCTAAGATCATGGGAGCATCATATGCTCAGCCTCATAAGTGCGTATTAGGTGAAAATGACGATGTTCACTGAAAAGATAAAGGCTCTAGAAGTAAAGAGGGAAATGCAGGTGTAAAGCGTCCAAATAGCGACCGCGGTGGTAGAAGCATGCATGGCAGTGCCATAGTTGCATATCCCTGAGGTGGCACCATTGGAAGAAAAGATGAGAAAGCTTGTTGCGGGCATGCAGGATGCCAGGGCAAAGGTGGTCATAGTTTAGTTCGAACTCAACATGAAGATAATAGAACTAGAGCTGAAATCACAACCTTCAACCCCGCCAGAGGTAAGGGAACAGAATGAAGCCACTGTCAAGGATGCAGTGTCTACGTAGATGTCGCATTGGTGGAATGAACCATGTTGTTCGAAACGGCCATGGAAGTAGTGCCTACCCTACAGGAAGATCCCATCTTGCAGGTATTAAATATAGAGCCCTGCGAGCTACAACAACAATATGACAAAGTAAGGGTGATGATGCGCATTGTTTCTACAACACATTGCCTTTCCAAGCTACAAGAGGCTAAGAAGCTGCTTACACAAGTGGAAGTAGCACAAAAGAAAGAGACAATCCTTAAGGCCAGATTGGGGACTTCGTTGGATGAGGAATACATAGTCTCTGCCAATATTCAAGAAAAATTGGTGAACTTATAAAGTACACAAGAAAAGATCAAGCAGGACAGTGCAGGACCATCCATAGAGCATCCGGTTGAATAAATAAAAAATGAACCCACCTTGAGCGCGACTGAAGTAGTGATTGCACAAGTGGAGATGGGGGATCTATGCAGCAAGATCTCCACGCAGCCAAGTGACTCGACGGTGAGTCACAATATTTGTGTTGGGGCCCTATTGGGATGGGGTCCTCTAGGTCAATTTTGGGGAAAAAGCCCAAGTTTTATGTGAAGAAATGTAAAGTCTTCACAAATTGTGGTCACAGAGCATGTAGATAATTGAAGAGTCAAAAAGAGTTTTACCCTATTTTATGTAAGTTAAGTCGGATTTTTGAAGAACTACACATGGTCCACAGACCATGGAATTGTATAAATAGGTGCGTCTCAAGGATCTCTAAGGCAAGTAATTAGTTTGGTCTATGGAAAGAGTTTAGAAATTTAACACAGAAAGTAAAAAGGAAGGCTCTGCAACTATGTATGCAGAGGCCTAGAGTAGAGTTTGTAGTTGAGTGTGCAGACCCTTGCAGCTGAGTGCGCAGGGAAGTCTTGAGTATGTAAGATGAACTGAATATTAATAAAGAAGATTATTACAAAAATTCTTGTGTTTTACCTACTTACTTGTATCATGTATGAATAAGCTTTATGTTGTGATGAATGATGGGTTTATGAAATAATGTTGTATTGATGCGCGGGCTTATTGGATCTATATTTTTATGTGAAAGCAATTGACATTAAGGGTTTACGCGAATATTATATCATTTTCTATTAACGTTATTGAACACTAAAGTAGATATGAGTAAATACTGGGTTAAAAGTAATCTACAATCGACGTAAATAGTTAAGACACCTGCTTAGGGTCCGCAAAATCCAGTCGTAGACCTTCACAGATGTCTAGAGGCCGATTAAATGGAAGCCACATCGATAAGCCATAAGGGCTTATTGATTTGCTCAAAGGAATATTTAGGGTACAAAATGACATCACCCTAATCTATGGGTGTAGAAACTTCATTCCAACATCCCCCTATACTGCTTCAGGTGAGACTTCAGTTCGCGCTTCATAGATTGATGCCAAAGGGCCAGTGATGTAGGGATTTTTTTGGCGCAACTAACTCTAAACCTGGGTTACGACCCACTAAGCCAACATGCTTTCTTTGTCCATCTCCTAGGACTCTTAATTTCTTTTTGCTCTACGTGAGGGTAGAGTTACTAGTGGTAATTGTCCTTCTTGTGGCAACTTTAAGTTTTTTCAATAGAACTTGATTTGGCTAGTTAGTGTTTGGTTCCTATCTGTTTATGTTCCCATCAACGTAATAAATTTTTAATGGGATTACCATTATTTTCTATTCGATGGAGGAAGTAGTGTTCACTGATGTAATAAAGTTATGATGGAAACATATGTTGTATCCAAGGGCGAGTAGTTGTGGAAGTGTATGCATTTTTGTTAATGTAAGAAAAAGTACTGCACTGTCATATTGTCATGAAGTGTTTTTTTTTTCATTTTATCTTTGTCAACAATGTAATAGTTGCAGAAATTTAAATGGAGATACTTGTTCATCTCTTACTATTAATAGTTCAAATTAACCACTTATGGTTTAAAAATTATAGCCAAAAGGGGTGGGTATTGAGTGACCTTTCACAATTAAAATTAATCACTTATAAAATTATACTTTAAGGGACATAACATTGTATATAAAAATTTCACCAATAGGCTTAAATTACACGTATTTTTGTGTAGTGTGATGTGGATTTTAAAAGAGCTCTAGTGTGTTAATGCAATAGGCTTAAGTTGGAAGTATATTAGCCCAATGAATTAAACTCTACTAGTTTGGAGGTGTAGAGATTTTTGGGTCCTGCGGACCAAAAAACACGATGAGGTGCCCACCAACAAAAACCAAAAATGAGAACCTATATAAGGTGCCCACAAACAAAGTAGAGAAATGCGAACTACACCCTCTGATTTTAATGGATTGTATTCATGTGGACACAACCGAAAGGATGAATTGTATTTTAGTGGTTTTGGTATGATATCAAATTTTATTCTATGCGTGTTGGAATATTCATAACAAATCAATCAGTCCAATCCAGTCAACTCAACTCAATTACACTCGAAGTTTGCAATTTCACAATTTTTATTATTGTTTGCTTTTTTTGGCATCCAAATTCCGAAATAACATGAAAAATGGGTTTGATTTTAGAGATAACTTGTTTTATGGTGCCCCTCATAGCCATTCAGTGTTTAAAAAATCTACATAGATCATCAAGCCTTCAATGTCAAGAATCTATGAATAATGGCAAACTTATTACCCATTTCTCCTAATTCATTTTGGGTTTCTTTTGCCATTGTCCCTAGTGCTGCTACTTTTGATCTTATAATTATTGTTTTGCACCTTATGTTTCAATGTCTTGATGTCCCATGTGAGATCATATATACATGTTAGCATGATTAATTTATCCATTGATTTCACTCATTTCAATTCTTAAAGAATGTATCCCCTGATACACTACATATTAAATCTGATTGTGTCTACATATTAAATCTTGGAATGCTGTTTAAGTTCTTGCATAGATAATGTAATCATGAATAATTACTTATGGATAGAGTGTGAAGGTGGGGAGGAATCTTTCATTTCCCTTCCTCTACACTCCAATTTTTATATTCAAAAAGCATCCATTTTTCTTTAACTATTGTAATTGTTATTGTTATTCATGTAAAATTATTCATGGTTGTGCAACGTGTGAGACCTCTTCAATTGTTGAAGTGCAACCATCTTTAGTAAGATAAAAAGAGACAAAAACAATATGTGAGAGGATAAGTGTGTGGAGTAAGGAACACAAACCTCCACACTTCTTCATTACAAACAACAAATGTAATCTTTCTTAAAGTCAAAATTCAAATCTCCAACTTCAAATCTATCCCGGACTATGGTTAGTAACAATAAATTTTGGAATGAATCTTTTATGATTATTTTGGTTGAAGTCTAAACATGAAAAATGTGTCTTCTCCCACAATATTTGTCATTTGTTGGGTTTAATGTCTTAAATCTTTTGCATCTATAACATTATCATTATTAGATGAATATACTTTTGATCATTAGGGGAATTTTGAGGTCTAAAATGGGCCTCCTAAGAAAAATGTACAACAAAAATAAACTTTATAAAAACCAATAGGATTCTAGTTGATGATGTCAAGCATGATGGATGATTCACCATTTTTGGAGTAAAAGGGTAGAAATATTAAAAAATAATAAAAATAATAAAACTACTTTTTCAACTCATATTTTCAACTTATCTTCCTAAGTTTTTACTCAAATTTCAAGCAGAAGTACTCATTGAATGCAAAATTTAATTCTTCATCCAAGGAGTATCCATGTTGCATACTTTTGATGGACCCTACTACATGAAAAGTGAGAAATACATGAAAAAACATGATTGCAATCACATTTTTCATAGAGTTTTCATTTTTCGTGTAGTAGGGTCTGTCAAAAGTATGAAAAATGGGTGCTCCTTAGATGAAGAATCAAATTCTACATCCAATGAGTGTTTCCACTCGAAATTTAAGTAAACCCATAGGGAGATAAGATGAAAATACAAATTGAAAATATATTTTTTTTCTTTTTTCCCTCTAAAATTCGACGATGTAATCTAATCTTATTTTATGATTTCCACTATTATTTTATAGTTTCCTTAGGAGGCCCATTTTAGACCTAAGAATTCCTCAAATGTTTTATTTTAAATAAAGTTTATGCATGGTTCTCATTATAAAACAAAAAAATCAGATTTCTTATTCTTATTAAATCTTGGAATGTTGTTTATGTTTTTGTATAGAAAATATAATCATAAAAGATCATTTCTTGGCAGATGTGTCGAGGAAGCTTTTATTGTTCTTCATAAGCACTCAACATAATGTATCAAGGTCATGGAGCCCCCTCCCCTCACAGTTTAGTTTCTTCCTACGCACCTTTGTGGTGCACTCAACACAATATATCAACTTTATCGAATCTCATCCGTCCTAGCATCATTGTGTACACCAATAACAATGTAGATGTCAAAGCACTCACCAACAAAGTGTCCCACTCCCCCCTCTCACTTATGCAAAGGATCTACTCATAGCACTCACCGATAGAATAATCAATCACAAAATTAGTGTTTTCTTAGGCACTCACAAATACCAAAAATGAATTTCCCTTCACAAGGGAAATTATGTCAAAAATTGCGCTCTACCAAAAAATTTTTGTCACATCAAAGCTCACTCAACCAGTGAAAAATTAGAAACAAGATTTTATGATATTAGAAAATTATTTTTGCATTTATAGAAAGTTATAAATATTCCATACTTTTTAGAAACTTTGTTTAAAATTACCAAAAGTCAACAAAATAATTGAATTCAATCAACTTTGAAGGAAAAGAAAGTACTATAGTTACTATACTAGTTAAAACGGAGTTTCTACACTGTCTACGCTATAAAACTTTGCGTCTTTGCGTAAATTAAATGTGAATGGAAAACTAGGCAAGTCTTTAAAAAAACAAACAAACAAATTTTGATGAAGAGGAACGAAAATAAAAACTTATAAACAAGGCCAACTCCTTCAATAGAATTGATTTAAATAATAATCCAATCCATACAATGCATCCAAAAAAAATGTCAGAATGTGCATACCCATACGTTTTCAACTATACAAAGACAATTCTACTAAAAACAACGCCGACCTATGTGGACTGACAGAAATAGCACATAGCTAATGACCACTTGTTCCAAGAAAATATATGCTAACTAACTTGATCATTAATTTGGGGCTCTTCTTCCTTACTCCTATTTCGACGGGAAAAAATCCCGTCCGACTGCTGTGCAGTAACCTGACCTTGATCCTGTAAGCAGCTCCTCTTCCTGCATGATATGCGTTGAGGATCGGCGTCGTGCGATCGTAGCCAAGAAGGAATGGAATTTAGTCTTAATCGAGTGATAAGTCTCAAAATATTGCAACATTGATTCTGGATTATGCTTTTGAATCACATGGAGTCGATGATTTCTAGTGGGGCTATGTGTTGTTGATGAAGAACGCCCAAAACAAATAACAATTGGCCGGTGATAAAATATAAATTAAATTTTGACAACAATACACAATCACTTTCAGCAGTGCGAGATGCCTCTGTAATGTTTGAAGGGGGACGTGAATGGTTGGAAAGGCAAAAGATTAGACATCGACGTCACCCCAATGAATGGCCCTTCACGCGTGCATTAAAACTCAAAAAGCCACACTTACCAACACTAATGAAATATGAATTCTATTGGTTCGTCGTTATTGGGCTCCATGTCATGTCGTTGTCCAGATCTATCTGGTTTCGACAAATAACTGACGTAATCGAAAGGGAGGACACAGTAGAGAGACACCGAGCTTGACTTTTTGTTAGTACGATCCCATATACGACACTGACAGCCCGACTGTCTACAATTCCGTTCTACACAGGGAAAGTGGAAATAGTTACATATGGATAACAGAGATTTCATCGTTCAAGATGACAATTTCAGTTAGTTTTTTTGTTCTATTCTTTTGGAGGGTAGGATATCGAGAGGAGGGGGGCATATCGACTCTGTTACAACCTCTTAAGTGCAATCTGATGTAGTCTAAAACCTCATAATTGCATTAGCATGTGTCTATTTCATCACAAAGCGAGGAGTTTTACTACGAATCTAGTCGTTTCAGTAATTTAACTCAATTATATTTTCGGGAATATTTCGGAATTCCTCCGATAAGGAGACTCGGATTAATTGATTAAATTGACCTAATTCCTATTTCATTCTTATTTTTATGCACCATATTCCAGAACATTTCTAAAATCTACCATTTTCGAAATGCTCATTTACATGATAGTGTTCAAATCAACAATTTTCGAAATGCTCATTTAGTTGATAATGCTCAAATCAATTTCTGATTTTGGCGAGTTTCTTTTTCATCTAACTAGCGATTTGTGAACCACAAACATGATTGAATTGCCCAATCATAAATTTTTATTATATGTTAACATTTTTAAAATGTGACATTGAAAATTGAAATTACTTAAGTTTAGGTGAACCTCCTAAAATCGACATAATTCCGATGCCATACTATATATATCCATATTTATATCGGAATGATATTTTTAAAATTTTAATTTAATTATGTTTATTTATTTTGAATTTGTATATCTATATATATATCTATTTTGAAATAAAGTTTTTAGAATTTTAATTTAATTGTCAAGTGGTGCTATAGATTTAATATTTTTAATAGTATTCACATATTCAAAGTTGAAATTTATGTCAAAAGTAGTTATACGCTTTATATACGTATTAAAGTGGTTAATTAAGAAAGAATGTCATGCGAACATTTTCTTTATTAAAGTGGTTAATTAAGAAAGAATGTCATGCCAACATTTTCTCTATGAACATGAGTTATGATTTTTTAGTCACGTGGTATCAAATCCACGGTATGATTTTTTAGTCATGTGGTATCAAATCCACGGTATTAGCCCGTGGTAATGTAACAAAGCCAATCCAAAGATAAAGTCGGGGTGAAAATGCATTGTTAAGAACCTTGTTACATTTTTTTAATGTACATATGTTTAATTCATATATTAATTTTTCTTTTATTGTTTGTTTTCTAGATATGTGATTATTTTGATGATTTTCATGCCTAACATGTAGCTTGAGTAGCTACCACCCATGGGATTTTAAGCTCTCAAAATCACTCAAACATTGGGCCAC
Source organism: Pinus taeda (assembly GCA_000404065.3). Lineage (NCBI taxonomy): Eukaryota > Viridiplantae > Streptophyta > Pinopsida > Pinales > Pinaceae > Pinus > Pinus taeda. Next base: position 73,940 of record APFE031613109.1, read on the forward strand.
ACCCACCATCCTTTAGAATGGATCAATTTTTTCGCACTAGTTTCCAACTAGTGATCTTTACACTAAGGAGTATCTTAAGAGAGGACCATGACACTATATATTCTACGACCAATAGGAAATATATTAGTTCTTGTTATAATTAATAACACTAATAATAATAATTGAAAATAAAATTATAATTTAGCTATTTTTAACTATTTTTGATTAATAGTTTTGTCCTTCATGCCCCTTTAGTTAAGTTGGTTAATTAAAACAAATGTAATATCATCTTTATGTCCTTTCTTCCTCTTTGTAAATGTCATATCAACATGTGCAAAGAATAGTGGTATTTTTTTATGTATATATGAGTAACCGATATACTAACACCACCTTATAAATTAAATGCCTAGTAAATGTCAATAGGCATCAATACATATAATCACTAAAATACTTATTGGCATCAAAAAACTCACTTCATGATCCATCTCACTTTGAACATATACATGAAAAAAGCATGTAACAAGACTCTTAACTATTATAATTCACCTCCACTTTAGCATGAAGATATTTGTAAATAGGATTGATTATAATGTAATTTGCCATTTCTATGGATTTTGAATAACACATGTCCAAGAAACCATCACTCATTTCATATGACATACGTCATATGACATATTTTTTAATTAATCAATTTAACATGGTGACATAGCTACTTCTTTAATTTGTGAATATTAGTAAGAGTATTTTAAAATATTGCATGGAGGTTAAGCTCCTACCACCTATCTAATAATTATTTATAATTAAATTAAAATTATGGAATCACTGTTCCAAAATAAAAACACATATGGGTGTAATAATTTTTATTTTAATTATTAATACTAATAATTCAAAATAAAGTTACAATTTACCATTTTTTCTAACCTTAGAGATGTATAATGAGGTAACATTTTTTTATGACCAATTATTTATTTTACACTTATTCTAACTAGTAGATGAAATTGCCTAATAGACATAATGTATTTTTTCCAATTATTTTTTTTGGTCATTTTTACTCAAAATCATATTTTTAAAAATCATAAATTTAAGTTGTTTAATTTTCAAACATTAAGTGCCTAAGAGATTTTGAGTCTCAAAGAACCATTTAGTCTATTCATTAAACTGCTCTCTAAAAGAAAATATACTATTATCAAAATATTTATTATGAATTTAAACTATTATATATCAGTTATGTTTGAATGAAAAAATAATAATATTTCTTCCTATCACTCAAACTAAACTGTATATATAGAAAAAATAAAATAATGGATTAAATGAAATAAATAGATAAATATGTTATTTATGTGTGGGCATTATATTTTATTTATAAATTCATATAAAATAAAACATATACCAATAAATAAATATTACTGTTTTTTTTAAATATCAAATAAATAATTAAATATATAAACTAATTCACCTTATATACATAAACATATATATGTACATTCATTTTCCTAAAAAATATGAAAAGTGTTATTGTTTTAAGAGATGTTATACATTTTAATATAGGAAAATGTTGCCATATAACATTACATTTAAAAATATCATATCTCCAATGCTCACTAACTTAGCTTTTGGTGGCAAGATTGTTTGGAGATTGTTAGAGGAGCAACAAGCTTGGTGGAAAAAGGTCATTGAGGCCAAATATCTAAGCAGCCCAAGGCAACAACTTCTAACAAGTGAAATACCCGTCAGGAGTAGCACAGGTATATGGAAACTCTGCAAAAAAGCCATCTCCTTTATGGCACAAAATGTCTCAATGGTCCCCACAGGTGGCAGCAAAATCAGCATTGGAGGCGATAAGATAATGGGAAACAAAGCCATCAGCAGCTATTCAGGTATGGAACCAATCATCCTCTATCTTCAAAGCAAAGGATTATATCGCTTAAATCAAATTTCTCAATGGGATATAGATTCACAAGCTTGGAAGGGCTGGAGCTTCCCTCCCATCCCTGATAATCGCAAAGAGACATTCAACAACTTTCAGACCCATCTCCACAACATCGCGCCTATATCTAAAAGTGGTATCGACGGATTCTGATGGGACCCTACGGGATCCAGCTATTCAATATAGGAATGCTACAATTATTTGTGTAATAGGGATCACCCTACTTCTCCATGGACGTATTGGAAAGCAATCTCGAAAGTTGAAGCTATCCCCAAAGTTAAATTCTACATGTGGAACCTTCTAAAAGGGAAGACTCTCACCTCAGAAAATCTAGAAAAGAAAGGTATCATGGGTCCCTCCCGATGCCCAAATTGTCATGAGGCAGAAGAGACTATGCAGCACCTCTTCATCTCATGTTCCTTCGCCATCTCCTGCTCGAAAGGCATAGCTTCTTTTGACTCTTTCACCTGGAATTCACATCATTCCATCGGTGAAGCCTTAAGCAACTGGAAGAAAAGTTATCCCTGGAAAAATAAGAAAAATAGCATTGCCAACAGGGTATGGGATGCCCTCCCATATGCTCCCTTATGGAAAATATGGATTGCAAGGAACCACAAGGTTTTCAAGGATCAGGAGACATTAACCAAACATCTTTGTAGTAAAGCTAAAAGCCTTGCAATAGAAACTGTAACTGCCAAGAGTTTAAATAAAATCGATATGGCCAGCTTTTGTAGCGAAGAGAGAGACTTCATCAGGAATCTGATAAACAAGTGTAGCATCCTCCCTCCAGCAATCACTTACAATAGCTCATTCAACACCCTTGGTCATAACTGGAAAATAAGATTAAAGCTGGATAAATTTAATGAATGGCTTTGCAGCAGCAACACTCATATCCTATTTTTTGATGGTGCCTCAAAGTCTAATCCGGGAGCTGTGGGGGCAGGCGGAATTATCTATACACCCAAAGGAGACCGCTTTGCCACTTTTGAGTGGGGACTGGGAACTCTTTCCAACAACAGAGCAGAGGCCTTGGCTCTCTACCAAAGCTTACTCCAGCTTCAAATCCACAAAATTAGGAAAGCTTGGATTTTTAGGGACTCTGCTATTATCATAAGTCTCATGAATAGTAAGAGAAAGGCCTCCAATGTCCACATACAACAACTCATCAGCAGATGTCAAACCATGATTAGCCAAACCTGGGAGATAAAATTTCTCCACGTCCTCCGCACCTTAAACCACAAAGCAGACAAACTCGCCAGTCAAGCTTGTACCAGAACTAAAGGGAATTTTTTTTTCAACAACAAAGAATCATTTCATTATCTCCCCTAATCTCCTTTATGGCTTATGACAAATCTATTGAGACTAACCCTAACCGAAATTATAAGGCGTAACCTATCCAAATCTATTGCAATCTTGATATGATAATCTTTCTGCCGCTGAATATCTTGCCTCCCATTCTTTCTGACTCCTCATTCACACTGATTTCTGATTTCTCAAGTGAAATCTGTGAGGCCTCTTCCCCTCACTGTGTGACTCTGCCCCTTCTTCCCTACAACATGCTGGCTATAAAGGTCTGAACACCCCATCTTCAACCTTCCATCTCCTTCAGGACATTATCCACCACTGCTGCATTCTCTTTCAGTCGCCTTTTAGTTATTTTTCTCTCCCCTCTTCATTTTCCTTCTCTTGATCATCCACTCGCTGCTGCTCTTCTTGTTTACTGTTTGGCATTGTGCCCTCTCTTGCCTTTTCCTTTTATTTTAGAATCGCTTGTGCTGTTAAGGTTCGACCTTATCACTTCCCATCCAACCGATTCCGATCCTCCAGCTGCCTTCTTTGGAAGCTCCCTCTGGTTCCTTCCCCGCTCCATGATCTTTATTTTTTTTACCCTTCTCTATTCTTCGACCCTTTGCTCAGATTCTCCTATTCTGTTTGCAACTGCCACCTCTTGACACAATATTTTTCAAGCACATCTTCAGCATCGCTCCCAAGACCCTCAGATGGCCCACAATGAGGATTGCCTTCACTGTTGGTATCTCCTGGAAGAACTAGAACAAATTAGGGTGCATCTGCGAGTCCTGAATGAAAATATTGAATCCTCCACTCGGATAATCAATGCAAAGTATGAAGCGGATTTAAATCTTTTTCTTCACTGTGTTACCTCCTTGCAGGAGCAATTCAACGCCTTATCCAATGTGTGTGCCCATATTCAAGAATCCATGGATATCCTAAAATATATGATGGAGAAACTCAATGCTCCAAGTGCCAGTTGCTCCAACATCAAAATTGCTGATCAGAAAAGCAAGCAAGGGGCATCTACTGCGCAGTAGATCAGTCATATAAATATAGATTAGGATGCTTTGTAAAGCTTGTCTTCTCCTCTTCCAGTTGGTCAGAATCTACTCTTGTGTCAGTCTTCTTGATGTTAGAAAATACAGTAAAATAACAGAATGTGGTAATGTAGTTAAAGTGCAAGCTCATCTTTCGAGCTCCAATCTTGTATTTCTGGAACTTTGCCTCCTAAACTCTTTTTTAAATATAAACAGCAACCGAATTTATCAAAAAAAATAAAACATTACATTTAAAAATAATAAAATAATACTTACATTAACAAATTAAAAAATATTAATAAAAAAAAGTCAAATAAATTTTACATTTAATTTGATATAGAGAGATCAATTACCTACAAGTAAAAAATTAAATAAGATGATGTGTAATTCATTATATTTCCAATGGAATTCCAATATCTACAATGAAAACATATTAATAACAAAAAAATGTTATCGACCATAAATAGAATATTTCAATGTTCAAATTAAATAATTATAACTTTATTTCTCCTTTTGAGAAAAATGTGTAATTTATATCTATTCTTAATATAGAGTTGATATGTAATACTTAAAAAATATTAATAACAAAAAAAAAATAATGTGGGTTATAGATCAAATATTTCAATATGCAGGTTTATTAAAAATTTGTAACATTAAATATATAAACAAAATGAATCATAGAGTTGTTATTCCATGAATATGTTCTTTGTAATTCAATGGAGAAAAAATTATTATAACTAAAACATTTTGTTGCTATGTTCAAAATCAACATATATTCATTTGAACTCAAAAAAAGGTTTGCATTTTGAAAGATTTGATTTTTTTGAACACTTAATAAATCCAAAATTATAAATCCATTTTTT
>APFE031613113.1:6888-29927 GCA_000404065.3 Pinus taeda
TGGACCATCTAAGAAAGGTCCCCCAAAGTGGCTGACAAAGACACTTGAAAGTGTTCATCCTGATGAAATTGGAAAAAGAGGAACCAGAAATTCAAACCGACAAAATGGAGGTGATGTAGATGACTCTAATTCACCTGTTGATATGGATGTTTCTTATGATTGTGAATTGAACTTGTCTACAAATTTTAAACCAACTTCCTTTAAAGAATAGTCTTCTCATGATGAATGGAAAGAAGCGATGCAAAAGGAGTATGATGCCCTCATAAAGAACGACACTTAGAAGCTGGTTGATCCTCCATTTGGAACCAAACCAAGTGGCTACAAGAACAAGTATAAAGTTGATGGCTCACTTGACAAGCACAAAGATAGGCTTGTGGAAAAAGGTTTTGCACAGAAGGAAGGGGTTGATTATGAGGAGACTTTTTCCCCCACAGCAAAATGGGCTACCATCCGGACACTCTTTGGACTAGCAGCTCAGAACGGTTGGAAAGTCCATCAAATGGATGTAAAAACTGCTTTCTTGAATGGACATCTAAAAGAGAATGTTTGTGTGTCCCAGCCTGAAGGATTTGCTATGAAAGGACATGAACATAAAGTATTGAAACTTGTGAAGTCCTCGTATGGCCTCAAACAAGCACCATGAGCCTGGTAGGAAAAACTAACTGAGCATCTTCTGAAACTCAATTTAAAACATTTTGATAATAAAGTTGGAAAAACAGGTGTATATCTTGTGGTATATGTCAATGATCTTTTGATGACAGAGAACAATGAAAGCTACATTGCATCCATAAAGAAGGAATTGGGTAAAAGTTTTGAAATGACTAATTTGGGCTATGTTCAATACTATCTTGGCATTGAAGTAACCCAACATCCAAAGTCCATATTTATTTCTCAAAAGAAATACATTGGAGATTTGTTGAATAGGATTGGCATGACAGAGTGCAATCCTCTTACTACTCCAATGGAACAAAACTTAATGCTCACATTTATTGAAGGAAAAGAATTTGACGATGCAACAAAGTATAGACAGCTTGTAGGAAGTCTCAACTACCTAACTACTACCAGACCAGAAATTTCATTTGTTGTTAGAATCCTCTCTAGGTTATTGCAAAAGCCTTGTGAGGGACATTGGTCTGCTGCAAAAAAAGTTCTAAGGTACTTGAAGGGAACTCAAGACTTTGGAATCAAGTATACACAGGTAGACAACTTCAGCTTGATTGGATACTCTGATTCAGACTTCAATGGAGACACGAAAACTGGAGTATCAACTTCAAGATATGCTATGAGTCTTGGATCAGGAGCTATCTCTTGGAGGTCACACAAACAATCAGTTCCAACAAATTCCACAACAGAAGCAGAATACGTGGTAGTAGCTCAAGCAACAAAAGAAATTGTGTGGCTCAGGAAAATTCTTGAAGATTTGCAGGTAAAACAAGTACAATCAACTCCACTCATGATTGACAATACCTTTGCAATAAAGTTGGCCAAGAACCCAAAGTTTCATGATCGAACAAAGCACATCAATACTAAATATCATGTGGTTCGACGTCATGTTGAGACCAAAACAATCCATCTCCGTCATTGTTCCACAAATGAGCAAATTGTAGACATCTTCACCAAAGCGCTTGGAAGAGAAAAGCTTGAATGGTTCAGAACGATGCTTGGACTCACCAACATCCCTTCAGATTAAGGGGGGGAATGTTGACACCTAATCCTTGTGATTGGGTAAATATATGTAAATAAATAATGAGAAATATGAACAGTCATCGGGAGATAAACTGAACAATCTCTCCCTCATGTATATAATAAGATATCTGATGGAATAGAACACATGAATCAGTTTTTTCTTAATCGAGTTACTGCCTGGCCTGATAGTTATTTTCAACATTACAACCTTTAGTCATTCCAAGTCATCATTGAGAGGAGGTCTTAATGGATTTTATCACAAGTTTACCCAAGCTTGAAGGAAAGAGTTTTATCATGGTGGTATTTGATAGACTTAATAATTATGCACACATTTGTGTATTATCTCATCCTTTTAAATCCAATACAGTTGCTACTGAATTTATAGAAACAATTCAAAATCTTCATGGAAACCCGAAGATTATAGTAAGTGACAGAGAACCCATTTTGACTGCAATTTTTTTGATGGAATTATTTTCTTGTCTTGGCACTCAATTAGCTCATAGCTTATCTTATCGTCCTCAATCATATGGGAAAAATGAGATAGTTAACAAATGTTTGGAAGGATATCTTTGTTTCTTTGTATCTAATAAATAAACATACTAGGTCAAGTGGTTACCTCTAGCTGAATGGTTGTATAACACTTCCTTCCATAGTGTAGAAAAAATGACCCCATATATGGCACTTTATGGATATCATCCACCATCCATCACATCATCTTTAAGAGAAAATTCTAAGGTTCAAGCAGTGCAAGATCACATTGAGCATCAACAAGTTCTCCAACTCTTAAAGGATGACGTCACTCAGGTTCAGAATTGAATGAAACAATAGAAAGATCAGCATCACAATGAAAGATTTTTTTATGTAGGTGACTAGGTATTTTTATCGCTATGAACATACAAACAAACGTCTCTCAAGAAATCTAAGAAGGATGATAAATTATCACCAAAGTATTATGGTCCTTACAAGGTGTTACAAAATATTAGTACTATGACATACAAATTGGAGTTGCCTACATCTTCCCGAGTACACTCAGTTTTCCACGTTTCATGCTTAAAGAAGATTATCAGTGACAAGCTTCTAGTTCAAACAACATTTCCATAACTTGATGAATAAGGAAAAATCATATTTGAGCCTAAAGTAGCCACGGAAACAAGAACCTGACAACTATGAAATCAATCAATTTCATAGTATCTCATTAAGTGGAAGAACTTACCGGTTGAAGATTCCACATGGGAGGATGATAATTTTGTACAACAGCATCCAGAACCACTCAAGCGTTCAGCACAACAATTTTTGGAAGGAGAGGGGAATGTTAGGTACCTATAATACTAGTGTAGCCCCCTTATTTTTATTGTTAGTGTAGCCCCTTTATTATTATTTTTGTGTCCATGTAGCCCCCATATTGTTATTATTTAACCCACTATTGTTATTTTGTGCCCTTACATTATTATTTTTATGTACGCTCTGTTTATATTGTGACCCCTTAGACTCTTATATATACAAAGGAGGTCTTGTCATTTTCATCATCTAAGAATTGTTCATCTATGTCATGTAAATGAGGTTTCCCCCTCGAAGAGGATAAATTTTAAGTCATTTATCTATCTATTTTTTGGTTGGTTGCATAACAACCATTCTCACTAATGTAGGTTTTTTCTTTCCCTGAAATATTTTCTTTCCTCCATCATCATTCAGCCAGTCAATGGCCTTTTCATAGCAATCTACCTTGGTCCTGTGAATCAACAGTCATTCCATGCCAAAAAGCATGCTATATGATCCCAAAGGAAGAAAATTTAGATGTTTTAATGTAGGCATACCATCCAGCTCAAAATCACAAGATCTCACTCAATGGTGATCTCTTCTCTAGGTCCCTGTAGTGTACTTCACCAACCAAGATTTTGCATGCACTTATTTATTTAAACGACATTAATCCACCAAGTTGGGACTAACATAGCTATAGTTAGATACAGGGTTAATCAAAATAGAAACAATTCAATCACGAAGATTACCTTCCATCTCAATAATAGATGTTTGATGGTCTTCCTGCCTATTATCAATTGTTATATAGATACAGGGAATTCTCTGGCATATATCCTCAACTGTATGCACCTCTTAAGAACTGTAAATCTATGGCCTTCCACCCTGGTATAATGGAAAATCCTTCTTGTGATAGTCTTTACCACAAATCCAACACTTCAATAGTTCCCTACCATTGCCTTTATTCTACTACTCTCCAAGTTGAGACCCATGTCCTCTCTCAACTGCATTAAAATTCTTATGAGGGGTTGCATTTTATTTCTCACCTACAACTGTAGATATTCCTTGCTTATTAGGCCATTTTTCTTTCTTCTTCTCATTACCTTTACAATCACACTTGAAATTAGGCTTGTGCTTTGATTACTCATAACAATGCTTTAACTTCCAAATAACTTCCTCCGATAACAGAGGTCCATCAAACTCAATCTTATCTTTAAATGAAAATGGTAATACACTAATGAACCTTTGAATATTTGTTTCCTCATCCTTGAAATAGAGAACATACATCAGCAACTCCATAAATTTGGTTCTATACTCTTCATCTGTCACAGAACCCATCTTGAGCTCATAAAAATCCTTAACTTTTCCATCCTAATATCTCTAAAAGTACTTCTTCCTAAACTATTTCTAAAGGTCAGCTAAAGTCATCTTCTCTTCACTAATTCCTTGAATAGTATTATAATCTTCCCACCAGATATCTAATTTTCCTTTAACATTGAAGCTGGCTATCTTGGCTTTCATGTTCTTTGAGTAGTCATGTAATCAAAAGAAATCCCTCATCCCAAGTAGACATGCTTCTGCATCTTCTAACTTCTTCAACTCACCATGAAAAGTAGGAGGCTTGGCTTCTTGAACACCTCTAGAAAATACTCACTTCTCTTATGATGATGCCAGTAATGATGATGATGTCTCCTGGAAGAGGAGCTAGAGTAAAACCCATGTGTTTCAGTCCTCCTATCAGGTATATCTAAAAATCTTCTACTCCTGATTGTAGTGTACCAATCCAACATGTGCCCTTTCTGATACATGCTACCATCTACCCCATTAGTCTTCTCCTCCTACCTATCTCCATGACCGATCCCCATTTTTCCCTACTTTTGTAGGTTTGAAAGGCTCTGAAGAATTATTGCATTAACTTCAGCTTTCTTTTATTGGGCCTTAGCAAGCCTTTCTTGTGCTTCAATCAACCTATTATTATTTTGTTTGCAACTTCTAATCTCTACCGTTAGACTCCTCATTTTACTTGCTATATTAGAAGAATATTCCTCTCCTTGTTGCTCAACTAAATTTTCCCATTCCATTCAATTCACTTCATGCTTGTATGGGGGGTCATGTAAACTATAATCCACCATTATTCTATTCATCTTTGATCTTCTATTTCTTGCAATCATACCACGTTAAATAAACCAAATAGAATACATAATTAAAGTCATACCTCAATGTATCTCAGGGGAGGCTATTTCATTTCCACAAGTTAGTCCATATTAGCACAATACATATATATAATAACAACAACATATCAACATCATTATTCATGCATGAAAATATTACAAAACTGAAACAATAACCACATGCATGATAACCATAATCATTTGCATGAACCTTGATGTCCAATGTTGTAAACCTCATTTTGATACCACTCTGTAACATTGGTACTAGAGAAAGGTTTACAAGGAATGACGCTGCTCTAATACCACCTTGTAACACCCCATCCCACATTTACCCACTCTTACAATCTCTGCAGGGTAAAACATAAGTTGAGAGTTACTATGGCATGACCCAACCTCTAAGTTCCAGTTATGAAAGTTGGATCTACAAACAAGAAACTTACTTATGCCTCTTAGGAACAGCAGATTACCTAGATGTTAGGAAACAACCTCTAGTCATCAGACCCTGAGCTGGAACTTCTTTTATTAGACTTTACCTCCCAAACACACGCATGCCAAGTTGTGCATGTGGCTAGAAAACTCCAACCACACACAATCCTTCCTCTATGTGGTTGTAGCTGAAATTTCCCTATTTAGAGGGTGAGGATAGAAACTTTGAACGAGAATTTTAGGATCAATTCTAGGCCAATTTCCCAGAACTTTCCAAAATCCTTTAGAATTTTCTCAATCACCTACAAGAGTTGTTACTCATTGTTCTTGACTCAATCCTTGCTCAAACTGAAAAAGTACATGGAAATCATGTATACAAACACTTTGTGGTCAAGGTACCTGTAGGCCATAAATGCATATTTTCAACAGAGAATCACCAAGAAGACTTGCAACCTTCTCTTACTAGATACAATAACATACATTAGCCTATGCATTCATATTAATTAACCAAGAACTCGTTAAACTATGGGACGGATCCATAACAAGAGAACACCATAAAATAGGAAACGTAAGCATCCATTTCACCATAATAGAACCATGACAAACTAGTCATAAAATCATACATAAAAATCATAACTTGTGCTTGTTATTCTTAATAGGAATCAACACACAATACATATGTAAATTCCAACCAAGCCAGGGACTTCCACATACCACCCAACCATATATTGGGTTGAAACAAATCTATCTTTTAGATAATCACCCCATGCCGTATTCCAAGCATGAATTTGGGATCTCATCAGATATACCAAAACAAAACCAACCATGGCTTCCAACAACTAAACCACCTCAACCCTCAACCATAGTGATTTCACCTAAACGGGTCCAGTAATCACCAAACCAACACAAGATTGGATGCCTTAGAATTTTCTTCACCATACCTAGGGGAATTTTCATGTATCCACATACCTTTCAAGGGATTCTTGGAGAAAATCATCTCCATTGCGAACCCTTTCGATTTTCCTGAGACCACCTCACACAAATTCAATATATTCCATCAATCCAAAGTTTAACCAAAAAATAATGCCATCACACCATGGCTATCCTAGAAATGAAAAGGCAAGGCTGAAACCATTGTCAATCCAAGAAAATCCCATGCCAATGAAAACAAATGAACCGAACAACCAAATGCATGTACCATGCATTCAAATCTTGTCAAGGAAATCACACATGTAACATGTTACATACAAGGTCTTCCTATTGGAGTTGTTGTTCCAAGATTTTACTTGTGCTCCCTTGCTTTCCTTTTCTTCTCATTTTCTTTCTTTCTCTCCTCTTGGATATCTCTCTCTCTCTTTCTCTCAAATTGATCCAAAGCTAAAACTATCAAAAGTTGTGAATTGTTTCTCTGATGACGTTTTATCATTGATGTCTAGTATCTTCATTTTCTTTTCCCTTTTTCTTTCATTTTCCTGTAATTTCTGTCTACTTTCCTTAGCATGCATATTTGTGTCTCTTAATCTTCCATTTATCCTATTTTCCTTTATTCCTTTAATTAATTTCCATTTATTCCCTTTTTCCTTTTCCATTGTCATTTCTAATTCCTTTGTCATTTATAAACCATAAGTGATACCCACTTTAATGTTTTTCCCTCCATTCAGCGTGGAATATGTGTCCCATGACCTGGATATTATTTTTTGCCTTTAATTTCCTTTATTACATGAAACTTTAAACTAGTTATGTTACAAATATGCCCTTTAAATCACTTCAAACTTATTTTTCAAACAAAAAGTTATGAAATATTAGAAAAATACACACGGTTTTCTTGTTTTTAGGAGCTAAATATTGAAATTGTTGTATCTCTATAATTTCAGCTCTACAAGGTCTAACATTTAGTGCTATGGAAGCCCTCTGAGTCTTCTTTCCAACGTCTCAAGTCCGATTGAGATATGATTCCTCAAGATAATGTTATTCCCAATCTCCCACGATTACCTGGTTATGGAATGGTTCAATAGAGCTAACTTCTATGGAATTCAACGTGTCACTCTTTCAAACTTTGGCCCTAAACCTGATACATGACAAATTATAGTTTGTGAAATTTTAGACAATTTATATGAAATTCAAATTTGATAATCATAGAGAAATTTATGACAAATTCCCTAGGTCACCTATTTGATACTGAATTTTAGAGCATGCAAAAATCTAACATCTTAGGACCATATCATAGAAAATATAGTGAACTAATCTTTGAAATGTTTACATGAAGTTCACTAAGATTTTGGCTCCACATGGTCAAAATTTTAGCCATCTAGCAATGAAATCCTTTCAGACCCTACCACCTTCTACAATATTTGATCCATCTTGGGTAAGACGTGGTTTTCTTTGATAGGATCCTTGTTCAAATCCTAAAGTCCACACACAACCTTATCTCTCCATTTTTAATCTTGATAGGCAAAAGGTTTTCCACCCAAGAAAAGTCTCTCGCGGGGATTCTCATTTTCACATCACATAGCCTTTTCATCTCCTTTTGAACAAGCAAGTGCTAAATTCAATTGTCTTTATTTCTGCCTGAATGGCTTGATATCATATTTGAGGGGAATTGGGTGCTAAAAAATAGATGGATCATAAGTTTGAAGAGCTCGTATAAAAAATGTTATAGAAAAAAATCCAAGATGACCTATTTGAAGCAGCAAAAACCTAGAATCCAAAGTTTTTATACCAAATCTTATGCAACCAAATCACAAAATAGAAGAAAATATAGATAAAAGAATTAAAAATTGCCCTCTTCAAGGTGAAAATATCCTTTACATCACGTAAATGAACAATTCCTAGATGATTCAAATAAAAATACCTCCTTGGTATATATAGGATTCTAAAGGGTCACAATATAATCAGAGCCTACATAATAATAATAATGTAAGGGTACAACAATATGTCAAGTCCCACTAGCACAATTGGTTAACGATGGCCCTCGTTAGCAAGGTGACGCTGGATTAAACCTCATGGGGGTGGTTGTGCATGTGCTAGGGGGAGGAGACATACTTAAAAATCCAGTCATCTTAGGGCTTGTGTGGCCCAAGCTAGGTGTAATCCCGAGTGACTTTGAAATATTAGATGCCCCTAGGTCGTGGTTTCTCAAGCCACGAGTCAAGCCTAGAGGATCACAGCCAACTTGACAAACAAACAAACAAAAATATAAGGGTACAATAATAACAACATGGAGGCTAAATGGGCACAACGATAACGATAAGGTGGCTACACTAGTATTATAGGGACTTAGCATTCTCTAAATGGATGGATTGAAGCACGATCTTCCAAGTGTAATACAAATGTGTGACAATGGCTATGATGTAATTTTCAAATCTAAAGATTGTGAAATTAGAAGTGTGAGATCTAGAATTAGTGGGAAAGAAATCAGAAATGACAACAATATGTATATATTTGATGATTCCATAGTTAAATATTGTATGAGAAAAGAAGATGAATCATAGTTGTGGCATAGAAGAATGGGCTATGTGAATTTTGACAATATAGTCAAGATCAACAAAACTAAAGTAGTTAGAGGGTTGTTAAGATTGTTTAAACCAGACAACATTATATGCAAATGTTACTAGCTTGGAAAGCAAGCAACAGTACACTTCAAGACTAAAGAATATTCAACTTCTAAACCTTTAGAGCTAGTGCATACTGATTTTGGTGGGCTTACAAGAAAAAAATTCCAAGAGGAGAAAGGTACTTCATCATGTTCATTAATGTTTTGACAAGACCAACTTGGATCTTACTAATGAAAGAGAAATTATAAGCCTTCAACAAGTTCAAAATTTTCAAAGATTAAGTTGAGAATGAGAAGGATTTGAAGATCAAGTGCCTAAGATCAGATAAAGGAGGTGAATATATGTCCAATGAGTTTGAAGAATCTTCTTAAGCGCGTGGCATTAAGAGATAGTATGCAATTACCAAAACAGCTCAAAAAAGTGGTGTGGTGGAGAGGAAGAAAAAATTAATCCAATAAATGGCATGAGAAATGATGGATGAGGCTATTGTTATGCTTCCTTTTTTGGGAGAAGCATTTGAAGCAACAATTTACTTGGCAAACATAATTTTACTTAGGCCAAATAGTGACAAGACACCTTACAAGCTATGGAAAGGGAGGCCTGCAAAAGTAGATCATCTCAATGCTTTTGGTAGAAAGTGTTATATAAAGTGGAAGGATGAAGAGCTTTCAAAATTTACTCATGAGATTATGAAGGTATTTTTCTTGGTTATTCATTAAAAATTAGAGGCTTTAAGTGCTATAATAAAAGGACCAAGAAAATAATGGAGTACATTGATGTCCTAGTGGATGAGACCTTGTCAAAATCTGAAGAACCTAAAGAACCAATTGTAGAAAATTATGATTTCATAGGGTATGAAGATAAATAATGTCAAATGAGGAAGAAGAATAAGAAGAGAAGAACCCCTTAGAAAATAAGGCTTCTCCTAGTCACATACAAACGAAACAACCTGAGATCCAAATCATTAGGAATAAGGAGCTAGGATTACAAAGAAGGAGAATATTGATGACTAATTCAAACCAAAAACACTTTACATTTTTGTCCCAATTAGAGCCAAAAAAATGTGATGAGGCTAGTGATGATAAGAATTGTATCAAGGAAATGAGAGAGGAGTTGGAACAAATTGAAGAGAACAACACTTGAGAGCTAGTATCAAGACCAAAAGACAAGAACATCATTGGAACCAAATGGGTCTACAAGGATATGCTCAATGAAGAAGGACAAGTGGTAATAAATAAGACAAGAATGGTATGCAAAGGGTATACTCAAGTAGAAGGTATTGATATTGAAGAAACCTTTGCACCAGTAGCTAGATTAGATGTTATTAGAATGTTCTTGGAATTTGCATGTTATAAGAATATTAAGGTTTATCAAATGGATGTCAAGTCATCTTTCTTGAATGATGAGTTAGAATAGGAGGTATACATAGAACAATCAGAAGGATTTCAATTAAATAATGATGAAAATCAAGTTTACGGGTTAAGAAAGGCTCGTTATGGGTTGAAAAAAGCTCCAAGAGCTTGGTATGAAAAATTTTACAAGCACCTACAACAAAAAGGATTGAAGAGACGATCCATGAACAATAATTTATATATTAAATTTGAGAATAATAATTTTCTAATTATTGTTGTGTATGTAGCTGATACCATTTTTTAAAGAAATTTAGAGGAAATGGGCCACAAGTTTGTTGAAGACATGAAAAAATAGTTTGAAATGTCCATGTTAAGTGATTTAATATTATTCCTTGTGTTACAATTTACAAAAACAAAGAAAGGTATATACCTCTCTCAATCCAAGTATTTAAGATAAAAGTTGAAACAATTAAATATGGAGGATTGCAAACCAGTTAGAACCCCCATGGTGATTGATTGCAAATTGAGCAAAGATGATGCATCTCCTTAGGTAAATCAATCCACTTATTGATCAATTATTTGTATCTTGTTGTACTTGATAGCTTCTAGACTTGACATCATGAAAGTTGTAGGGTTGGTTGTAAGATTTCAATCTAATACCAAGGAAAGTCATGTAAATGTGGTTAAGAGGCTCCAAATATCTTCAAGGCACCATTGATTATGGATTGTGGTATCCTGAAGGTAAATATTTTAGTTTGGTTACTTATGATAACATAGATTGCATTGGTATCATTGATGACAGGAATACCACTTTAAGAGCAACATTCTTTTTTGGCAATTGTCTAGTCCCTTGGTAAAGTAAGAAGCATGATTCCATTTCTTTATCTACTATTGAACTTGAGTATGTAGCAGTAGCTACTTGTTGAACTCAAATTCCTTAGATGAAGTAAACTCTCCAATATATGCAGGTTGAATATGTCGATCATATTCCCATCATGGTTGGCAACACTAGCATTTCAAAAAATCATGTTCTCCACTCCAAAACAAATCACATTCCAATAAAGTATCATTTTCTATGAGATCAGTTCACTAATCATGTTGTAAGGTTGGAGAATGTGGCCACAAGTCAACAAATTGTAGATATTTTTACCAAGCCTCTTCCAAGGGAGCTATTTGAACATCTTAGGAATCAATTGGGAGTGTTATCATTTCAAAAGAATTAACATGTTTCAATGGACTTGGAAGTTGGTCAAATTTTTCCTTGATCAGTTGCACAATTATTGTCATGTTGGTGGAGTTTTTTGGTCTCACATGCTTCAATGCATTATGTATTACTTGTGCTTCTTCCTTTTATCTCTTCAAAGGAGCATGGTCCTTACTTATGCAGGTGGATATTCTTCAACAACTCAAGGGGAGTATATATGGCAGTACTTCAATGGGAGTATGCTCATTTCTTTCAACCCTACATTGTTGGCCTTGTTCTTTCTCATTTCTATTTATTTCCATTTCCATTAATGTCAAATGGGGAGGGAGTAACGCGATCAACTTCAAAGGTCATCTTTAGGTGGAAGGATAAGGTTTAGGTTGGATCAACAAGTTGCCACTAATGCTAAAGGGGGGAATTTTTGGCATTGTAGTGTTGGCATTCATGGGAGAAAATTTTCTTCTATGGGTCACCCAATTTTGGTTGGTAACATGTGGCTCCAACTAGGATATTATCTCACCATAGATTTCATGATCCATGTACTCGAATGGGGAGTTCATTACAACTCTAGCAATCTCTTGAGACTGTAGACCCATAACCTGCACATTACCATACAACTGTTTGGGAGCATGAGCACTGGGCATAGGTTATTTCTAATGTTTTTCATAAATGTAATCATCCATATAAAAAAGTAAATATAGACTAAATGTAAAGCTAATATAAATGAAATCTATTATATCATGAGAACATGAGATGAAGATATTAGCTATGTAAAATGAAAATGTAATGCACCTAAACTACCATGCAATGCTAGTGTATGAGCTAAATATAATCATACAACCAATGAAACCACTATATAATTAGGTCAATATAACATTTATTGTTCATATGATTTCTTGTGAGATAGGAAATCAAAATATCACATCCTCCTTTGTGAGATTGGCTTGATGAACTAGAAGGGTGGGAGCTGGGAAAATAAGAGAACCATGTATCATGAAAAGGAATCATGAACAAGGAAGAGGAACCCAATTTGCTCAATTGGATCCTCTCTTGTAACCAAAGAACAGAGAATTCAACAATCAAACTTATGAAATTTTATGAAGATCAACCTCAGGTATAGCATTCTCATCATTACCCTTATGGGCATGCTAGGAGTGATATGTAGAAGATGGAGGATGGACAAGATCGTCATGAGTATTATATATCAGATCATTATAAAAATTAAGGCTAATGTCGAACTTCTCATCTTCTATATGGAGGAATTCATTAATTTCAACCTCATGTAGATCACAAGGAGCCATTTCCTTAAATTTTGCATAGAAATTAAATAAGGAGTTTCCAAGGGGATTTAATATGCCTTGAAAGATGCTTGCACCACCCTACAAGCATTGAATTTTAGAATTCAATGAAGAACAAGGGCTTCATTCTTCCAATGGATCCACTAGAAAAAGATTAATTTTTTCATTAGGGATGAAGGTAATATTTAAATTTCATGAAGATGGACTTGCCTCATTCCCAAAAATAGTGCAAAAAATTTTGGCACAAAATCTTGTAGGTCTTGGAGAGTGAAACCCTAGAAGCCATAAACTAAACCAGGAGACAAGACTTGGGTAATGACCCATTGTCAGCACAACCAAAACCCCCTACTCTTTATGGAATTTCAGCGATGGGAGGAGTCTTGGTAGGAAAGAGATCACTTATGTCAAATCTTCTAAGGGTATTACATAACATGACCTCACTAGGATCTATTCAAGAAGGCACAATTTTGGTTCAAGGCTCCATAAGGAGACAAATTGATTTCAATGAAGAGACCTAGGAAAGAAGGAATAAGACCTAGGGTTTGATCAATTTGACAAGTCTTGGAGTTTCCAAAGTTCAAGGCCAGGAGAAAAGGTTCCCAACAATGTGTACTAGCAACGCCAAGGCTCATGAAACCTTCAAGGAAGCCCTTAAGTTGAAGAAAGGAAAAACTAGGGTTTCCCTCTCATGCAAACAACTAAGGCAAGAAATTTTCCGGTTGAAATTAAATTGGATGCCCACCAAAAGGATACATTTTGTGGAAAATACCATCCCCTTGATGTTTAGGATCTCCAACCACCAAAATCCTACTTTCCTAGGGATTTGCACCAAGCCCTATTTTCCTAGCTTGGCCCTAAAAGGTTCAAATTAAGAGATATAAAATAAATAAAAGTAAGATGTAATCAACAACCACATTGGCTAGTCTCTTTTTCCTTGGGAGTATGGAGTCCTTAATGTGTTAGATTAGCCAAAGAGCTTCTAAGGAGGTCAAATTTTTTATGCCTTCGAAAGCATAATTCCAGCAATTACCTATGCAATGGAAGATAGATTTTTCAAGGGAGAGATAGGCAGAGTTCACCACTAAGAAAATTCATTTACACATTATTTGTGTGCAATGCATGCAATAAATCATTTAGATTGGTATTCATTAAACATTCAACAAATTAGGGCATAACGTTTATTGCTAGAATCAATAAAATTCCATACATTAGACATGTAAGATATGCATTTTCAACATCTAAACACACTTACAAGATAGCATGCCAAGAATACATTCCATTCATCTAAATATTAGCTCCAAAGATAAACAAATCAGCTACAATTGTCAAAGCGCATCAAGATACTACAAATTCTCGTCAAATATACAAATTTGAATTCAACTCAACAAGCCAAAATTTCTCAAGTGATGACAATGATAAGTTCAAATGAAAAATCTTAAATTTATGTGAGGCATTAGAATGCCTAAATAGAATAAAATTCCTCTAAATGTAAAATAATGGGCAAGCATAGGTCTAGGTAACAAGTTGATCTAGTAGCCTTTGAGAAATAAAGAAAATCTCCACATGTGAAAACCAAAATCTTGACCTCATGCTAGTGGATGCCTCCTTAGGGATGCATTGAGGAACGTGTGTGCCTTGGCTTGTGTATAGGCCATCTAAATTCACCCTATAGGGGTTGGCCCCTATATCTTTGTCAAAATCATCCTGTGGACCCCATTTTTGGGTTTGGGGCACAAAATGGGTCTCATGGGTCTCATGTGGTCAATAAGCCTAACTCTACTTCAAAGTTGAGGGAACTAAAGTTGGTTTTATCCCTCCCATGTCTCAAGGCATGAGAAAAATCTCATATGGGCTCTGGATCAACTGCCTATCCCTGAAGTATTGCTAAGTCGGTTGGGGGCATGTTGGTCCAGGTGCATCATCCCATAAATGATATAGGGAAAAGTGTAGGAGCCTTGTGGGTGTTGAAGGTGCCCGTGGATAGAAATGATTCTCTAAAACTATCTAGAGTCCCATGGATCTCAACGCATCACTTGTAGGTTTCAATATGTCCCTGTGGAGGATGTAGACCCTATTTAAGTTTCCCATCCCTACGTATGGAACCACCTATCAATTACACACAATATCCAGTGTTGAAACTTTCACCATTAGGTACATTTAATCATTATTGCATCTAAGTCAACTAAGCTTGAAAGAAATGGGAAAAATAACACTTCATATAAGGATTCTCTTCCAAAATTGGGGTCTTAGTCACATAATGGTGTTACCTCCCTAGGTAGGAGTGGCTAATAGACTATCCTATTAGGTTTTCTTGACCCTCAAGGGGAAGTGACATGTCATTTTTCCACCCTTCAATCGATATGTTCTATGTGAATAATGATGGAATGAAGGGGGAAAGAATTCATGGCCAACTGTCACGGTCAAAGGGACCGACAACAATGGAGCTCTCATAGATGTGAGAAGGGATAAATCGTGGATGCATGAGATACCTCGGCCTTTGTTTTTCCACTCCTTTAAATGTCTTTTACAAATTCTTGATTCTTCTTTATGTTATTTCTTGTAAATCAAGGAATGGGAACTTGCTTTGTATGGTGTATTGCAGTTAATACCCCCTTTAGGATGGGGTAGTTCATCACCCATCAGGGGTTGGAACATCAAATATTTCCTTGTATTTTGTGAGATAGGGAAACATTAGCCCAAGAATTGGGTGGCCATATAAGTGAGTGGAGTTCATGCTTGAATTTTTTCCCAAGCAGTAATTTGAATTTCCCAACCATCTTTTGCATTTTGTTTTTTCATTCATTTTTCTTGTATTCATCATAAGCTCTTTTCATTTATTTTACTTGCATCAACCTCCTAGGGTACATTTTCAGGACCTACCAAAGTATGAGGATGTGTACCTGCCAATTCCCAATGAACCAATGGTCATTTGAACTCGAATTATGGTGGTGGAATAAGGGCTTCTAATGAAATATGGGAAGTGGTAAATATGGAATAAGGAGAGATGGGGTTGCATTATCTCAAACATGGCTTTCCAAGTAGTGCCCCTCTTATACTCGTTGGGCCATTTGGGGAGGTCCCACTTGAGTAAGATTGAAAATTAATGGGATTAAGCTGAGGGAATAAGATCATGGCCAAGACCCTTCTTTCTTCCAAATTACCCCATAATCCATGTCTAAATGCCCAAATACAAACAAGCATAAGAACCTGATTAAAAAATGAATAAAGTAGGTTTTGATCAGGAGCCCACCTTCCAACATATGCTTTTGAAAAATTGGCAAGGAAACATATGATTGATGCAAATGGCAAAAATATGAGTAGCATGATATCGTCAGCTAATAGTGGTTGTCAAGGGTTACTAGTTGTCGGTTAGAAGAGATTGTTGGTTGGAAGAGATGGATAGGAGAAACTTTTCTCCTAGGCGTCACCCACATTTGGTGGGTAACAATGCTAATAGACAAGAACATATAGAAACATATTGTATAGGATTATAAAAGACCATTTTTTCTCAAATTCACACTAAGATTGAAAATCCTCAGAATATGTATTATAATATCTATAATGTAAGAAGATGAAAGGTACAATCCTACATTTGTATGTTTTTTCCCTACATGTGTTCCCAAGCTAAATATTTGTATTCCATAAGTGCATTTTATATTGTTGTCTATTTCATATGTCAGAATAGTTAAAGAATCCAAATGGTGCATTTTTATTTTAATTAGGAGTTAAAGATACAAAACAATTGTAACACCCTCCTCCCACATCTAGCCAAGTAACCGACCAACGGGGGTAAACATGTGACAAGAGGCTACTATGATATGATTCAACCTCCTAGGTGAACTTAAGGAAGTGGAATCGGTGGAAACACCTCAAACATGCCTTCCACATCAACAACAACACTCCCAAGATCCATCCCAACCACTCATGTATCATTCCCCTAGGTCCCACTAATTTTTTAAGTTATTAAACCTTTAGATGCTCCCATGCTATGGGCATGCTAGTGTTCAGAGAGATTTGGACACTCCCACGAGCCTGCATGCGTCCAGGGACTATCTCTAGCATACCTATACCAGACTCCGAGGGATTTAAGGGTCTTTTCAAGCCCAGAATTTTGGCCACTGCCTAGAACTTGTTGTAGCTTTTAAATTCCATTAAAAACATGATGAAAAGACTAATAAACCAAAAACTAACTCCAGGACTAGGCCTGACCATCCCCAACCAGGACTGACATTCTATATAAGACTTGGCATCAATGCAATCTACAAGTGTAAATAATAGATTTAAGCATAGGGATATCATACTTATCTGAGAATCGCTAAGAAGCATTGATCCCTTATAGCATTAGTTGCATTATCATCTATTAGGTCATAGATACATTGTTAATTCATTTACCATCAAAACATGAGGAAATCCATACATCATCATTGTCATAATACATGCTTATAAACATCATAATGGCAACAGAAATATCTGAACCATACATCAACCATAAAATCCACATATAGACCAGTACATTTACACGTAAGATATCAAGGGAGTGAATTTCTCATTAATGAATGTATAAATGAACTAGTTATGGGACTACCACATTCCACCTAACCATAGATTGGCTAAGCCAAATCTCTCTTCAGCCAATCACCCCCATGCTATATTCCAAGCATGAATGTGGGACTCATAACCAACCAAAAAGAACCAAAAAAACATGGTTGCTACTGGAGTTCTCCACCTACACCGTGAGGAATTTTAGTGCCTCCTAGTCTCTTAGGCTTTACTGTAATCCACAGTCTGATCCAAGGATCACTAGGCCCTACACTAAGACCTACTCTCCAAGCTTTACCATATGTCCCATCCCAGGACTACTAAGCCTCATGGAGAGCAATCCACCTCTTGGCTTTGTCGTATATCCTTCCATTCACTGGCAAGAATTCTTAGGCCCATCGAGGCATAAATGCTTGTCTTTACCGCAACCCATAGTTTGGCTCAGAAGTTACTAGGCCAGTGGATTTACTGCAATTCACAGTTTGGTTCAGTGACCACTAGGCCATGTGTTTGTCATTTCGGAGATCCACCTCACTCAGCCTCAAAATTCAAATCCATCCAAAAATCCATCTCAACCAAGGTATGAGAACCCATCTCATCAGGGCTATTTGGAAATGGAAATGCTAGGGTGAAAACAATGTCACACCTAGAAAAACCCATGTCATAACATAAAAGAACGACATGCAATACGATGCATGCCAAATCTAGCAAGGAAATCACACATGCAAATCAATATGTGCAAAGAATCATGTTGTTGTTGCTTGATCCTTCTCTTCCTTGCTTGCTCCTTCCTTCTTCTTGCTTTCCTTTTCTTTTCTTGCTCCAATTCCAAGTGCTCCAAGAAAAATCCAAGTGTCCAAGAGTATGAGAGAGAGAGAGAATAATGAGAGAGCTCAAAAACTAAGAAAAATCTTTCCAACTGATCCTCGAAATCCTTTTTATCAATAAATCCTCTAGTTTCTTCATTTTCTATTATTTTCCTTCATTTTCCTCCTCACATGTAACCTACGACCTTTCGCCTTCCTTTTCTCCTAATTTCCTTTATTTTTATAAATAAATGTGCCAAAAATGCCATTTTTCCTTTCCAAAGCCTTTTCCTTTGCCATAATAACCAAAATGAACACCCACTAGGATGTCTTTCCCATCATTCAGCTTGGAATACAGGTCCCATCAACCATGGTCTTATATATTTTTACATGAGTTCTTAACTAAGGTTGTTACAAAACCCTCCCCTTGGGGGAACACCATCCTTGGTGTTCAATGACACCTATAACCAACAAGACTATTGAAAATAAAACATACTACACATGTAGCTTTATAACACAACTCGTTACGATATTTATAATGACCTTCTGCTAAAACATGACAAGCATATCGTTTAATGGAGCTTTATAACACAACTCATTATGGTATTTACAATAACAACCACATATACAGACATACACATTTGCTTCACCCAACAAATAATCATAATGTCTATGGAGCTTTATAAATCTAGCTCAATACAATATTTACAATGATATACACATTTACACATTTTCTCAACTAGTAAATAAAAGGATACTATGCATGCATCTACAACAAGGGAATCCAGAGGCTTACACCTCCACCCTCAAAATAATACCAAGATTCACCTCCTTCTCAAGAAGTCCAGAATCCACTGTCAAAGTTAAAGTTGCATCCAATGTCTAGCGTTACAATGTTATGCCACTTTTCCTCTCAATGAATAGTTATTGGCTCATTATTATACGGCGCACTCCAAATGTGCATTTGATTCCATTTGGCAATGTTGATGACCAAAACAAATCCATTTTCGACCTTCCCTTCTCTACTACATAGTCCCTCGACCAATCCAGTCATCCCCTTTCGTATAATCACTCACCTTTCAAGTTCCTTGACATCCCCTATCACAGATGATCCATCCCTTAGCAAGGCTTCCTCACATTGGAAGGTCAACAACCAAGGCACATACCTACCTCAAAACCATCATACTAGACATGGCACGCTCATGGTAATCAAAGGACATTTTTGGGTAGTAGTGTCCCACAATGGCCCTACTCCTGAAGTGTTTTAACACCATACTACTGGTTGTTCGAATTCCTTTCACTACTGCGGCTAATTCTTGTATTCATTTTCAACCACCCAACCAAGAATTTATTTACTTCTCGTACCAAGCATATAACTGTTGGCATTATGATACATATGTTGTACTTGATGGAAACCCACTCATCTCAGATGATAAATTATAGTGTAGCAAAGTTATTTTCTGGTTCACACACTTTCATGCAGAGAAAAGTTCACGCACTTTCATCCAGAGAAAAGTTCACGCACTTTCATGAAGAGAAAAGTTTATGCACTTTCATGCAGAGAAAAGTTCACGCACTTTCATGCAGATAAAATTTCACGCACTTTCATGCAAAGAAAAGCGCACACACATGGGAAATCTTATGGTTGGTTCATGGTATTAGTCCGACAGTTTTTGATCTTATGGTTTTGGTCCATGGTACTACATCCAAAAGCGTTGAACCCAAGTATTGAGTCCGTGGTATTGTTTCTCAATGGTTTTAGTCCATGGTTTTGAGTGAGGCCTAACCTATAAAAGGGAAAGGAGATCATTTGGCTAATGACAGTTGAGTTGAAAATCTTAAGAAGAGAAAGATCTGAATTTCTGATAATTAGTTGGTGAGACATAGTTGAATCTGAATCAAGGAGAAACCGGAGCATTATAAGTCAAATCTACTGAAGAGTTGGAGCGGCCATGGCAGAAGTGCGGATATCCACAAGTTTCCTTCTGTGAAGTTGCGGACCTTTCCTGAAATATATTTTAGTTGTCTTTTATCTATTTCTGCAGAGATCTAGGTTTAAATTGGTGTCTGGTTATTGGTGTTATTTTTTGGTTACTGCATTTTGAGAAGTTATTTGTTTAAAGGAGATTGGGTGATACACATGTACTTGATGTTTTGGATCCAGTTTGAAAATTTATGAAATGTGGTACCTGGAAGAAAGAAAAGGTAGTAGCCTTCTGTAGGTCAGCACCTACGTACTAGTATCTTAGCTAGTACAATAGCTAAGGGGGTTGTAGCTTCCTTCCGGGAGAAGCTGGAAAATGAGAGAGGGTTGTAGCTCTCTGTAGGTTGTAGCCTGCGTACTGGAAAAGGACTGCACCAGTACAAAATCATTGTAAAAAGAAGTTTCTTTGAAAGAAGATAGAGACATATTGCAGCAGGTGGTTTTCCACCTTATATCTGGTTTTCTTTGGTGTTACTGTCTATGTTTCTTGTTCCTGTTTATTATTATATGGTTCTGACATACAGATTAATGGTTAACATCTAAAGAATAAATTACATTAAAATCTGGAAGGTATATACAAGTTTCATTAGTCATATCTACAAGTGTTTATTGAAAAGATTTTATAATACTGATTCACCCCCCCTCTCAGTATTATTTCCAATAATTGGTATCAGAGCCAGGTTCTTCAAAAGAAGCTTGATCGCTTGAAGGAAGATCTATCATCATGAGCAACTACGAGAGAGAAGCATAGATCAGGCCACCAATTTTTGATGGGACCAATTTCGTCTATTGGAAGGTAAGAGTTACTGCCTATCCTCAATCTCTTGGTATAGAAGTCTAGGATATCATAGATACAGGGTACACTTTTCCATCAGCAACTCCCACAGATCCAGCTGAGAATAAGAAATTTGAAACAAATGCAAAGGCTGTCAATACTCTATTAGGATATCTATCTCAATTAGAATTCGTCAAGGTTATACAGTATAAAACCGCAAAAGAAATATGGGACAAGATCGTTCTGAGCTATGAAGGAGATGAACAGGTAAAACGAGAAAAACTTCACACCCTCAGAATTTAGTATGAAAATCTCGGAATGTACAATGATGAAAGTGTGGCTAACTATTTCCTACAAATAGATAAGATTGTTAATTGTATGAAAAACTTGGGTGAAGAAATAAAAGAGGCTGTTGTGGTTGAAAAGGTTCTAAGATATTTGTCTCCTAAGTTTGAATTGAAAGTTTCTGTAATAGAAAAAAGGAGAATCTATAGAAAATTACCATGTCACAGCTACACAGAATTCTAACCGCTTAAGAAATGAGGAAAGGAGGACCATCAGACAGGAGAGAAGCTACATTCAAGGCTTCAGGAAAGGAGATCACTATGAGTCGGGACATATGTCAGAAGAAGAGGAAGAATCAAATTTTGTCAAGAACCTTCAATAGGGTTGTTACACAGTAAAATGTCACTGCCATCATGCCAGTCTCCCTACTGTGTTGTGAAACCACATTCACCTATACTCATGCTCCTCAAAATGGCTAAAAAACCCTCTTTGCCTAAGTCAAATGAATCATCGCGTCTGTGAATCAAATAACCGCGCTGACGGGCAGAGGCTAATGTATCTGCTGCGCTGCCAGCGCGAAAGCACACGTCTTTTCCGCGCTGGTCCCATTTTACGAACAGTGCACCCTCCGTTTGTCCTTTGTGCGCTGACCAGACCTCCTCTATATCTAATTTGCGATGTCAGCGCGCCAGCTCAGTGTCTCACCCGCGCTGATCCTGTTTGGGCGAATTTGTTCTAACAACCAACCTTCCAGATCCCTCCAGACTTGGTTGTTAGCATTGTTGATGTCGCCATCCTTTCTCTGGCATGTCTGTTCGACTGACCATCCACTTATCTTGGGGGAAAGCTCATCCTTTACCTATTCATGGAGACTCCTTATCCTTTATAAGCCTCCTCCATTGCCCATGAGCAGCTAGTTTTGGAACATATAGACTTTGATTGAGGAATTCTTAGTGCATTAGTGCTGTTCTTTGTAGGCATTTGGTGTGTTGTGTGAGGATTGTTTTTGAGCTTGAGGAAGGTTAAGAGCTTTTTGCCTTGTATGTGAGAGAGAGACCTCTTTGACTTGGGAGATTTGCTTCAAAGGTGAATGCTTAGAAGACATGCTGGCTGGACCCTCTAGAGAAGGACTCAGTGTCAGGACTTTGGTTGTACCTTACTCTATTTTCTGATTAATAAAGATAGATGACTACTCTTATGGTTCCATTTCCATTTGTCCTATGAATGATTAATGTGAATTGTATCTTTCCTGACAGATACATAGTTGTTTTTAGTAGATTTTATGCTTGCGTTTGTTCTCTCTTTGCTTGTGCAGGTGTCCGTCCGCGAAGATAGTGGAGGACTATGATCGGCTGGAGCAAAGGAGCGAGAGGATCATTTCTTCGTCAAACATAGCGTTGGAATCCAAGTAGGTTTCTTTTACCCACTTGTTAATTACAACTAGGAACCTGCAATGTAGCATTGTTTGATTGTTGCTAGACCCCTTTTGGGCTAGTAGGAATCGCCTCTATCCGTAGAGGGGATTTACCTCTCCAACAGTAGGGTTGATAATATGATGACCCGAAGGTGGTTGGTAGCCTTGAGTTGGGTACTGACCTTAGGGTTGATAACCCTGAGGCACGTACTAATACTGGGGTTGACCTTGAGGTACATATTGATATTGAGGTTGATTTTAAGGTGCATATTGATACTGAGGTTGACCTTG